>JAPWLS010001230.1:0-37451 GCA_028551675.1 Tineola bisselliella | reverse complement strand
ATGCGACGAAATAATTTAAACTGTTTTTAAAAATTCCCTTTATAATATAAATTCGAAAATATATTGTAGAATACATAAATACATATATAGCTTTCATCTAATGGTAATAAAATTAATAAGAAAGAATAGCCAAAAAAATTATATCAGTAAATGTTATATATTTCATGTGACTGGTGGAGTTATTCGATTTGGCAACTGAAAAAAGTAATAAAGTTAAATTAGGTATTTAAATTTTTAAGTTTTTTATTACAGATAAAGTTAGTTATTATAATATATTTTTATTACAAATTTTCCATAAAAATGAGTGTTTACAGTGCTGTTATAATGTATTATTTGTGATTAATTTATCAGCAGTATAAATAATGTCTTCTTCATCAGATATATGTAAGGACTCGTTATTTCGATTTGTTCTCAAGTTTTTAAAGTAATTATGGTTAACAGGAGGAATGAATTTAAGCAGATCCATCATGTCTCTCCTTTTTTCCCTTGTCACAGTTCTACCTTTAGGATATAATAAAGGCTGATCTACATTTTTCATACTTTGTGGCCTACCTGTTACAGATTTCCTTATGTCAATTGACTCAGCTCTTATTTCCGTACTTTGAACAAGTTTCAACAAACTTAAGACAGTTTTAATATTTCTATTTTGCATAAGTTTTTATGTACCCACGAGATCCTTCAGTTTCTGGCCAAACACATATATGGCTTATATTTTTACCGAATTCATGACATCCGAAATTATAAACATATAAATTTCGCTTGTAATAAGCTACAGATGTGGTCAGTTTAGGAAAGGATGTAGTCCGTGTAATATTGGTAAAGTGAAAGTTAAAATAAATCCAATTATACTTTATTTTTAAAATAATTAATTCCACTTCACAAGTACGGGATCCTGCGGCAATTAGACTGTGCTTGACTAACTCATTTTACTTCAATTCTGGTAAGAAGGCACTAAAATTTGACATTATCATGTATTTAAGTTGGACAAAAAATTTACAATAACTGCAAATTGATAACTGTTATCATTCAACGCTTGCTAGTGGTGCATTTGAATTGCGTTATTGAAACGATTTACATAAGAGTATGGAGTTAGTCAAAGTGTCTTCTGAAATAAATTACTTATTATTCAGTGGCCCAAAAAAAATTGCCGTTTAATGGTGTTAATCTTTATTATTCAGGAAAGTTATAATAAATATAAAAAGTTATCACTATCCCAAGTGCTTTGACACTTAAATTTAAAATTTTTCAAAAAGTGGAGTTAGTCACTTTGTGCACTGAGCGGCTCATATATTTGTAACAAATATATACTTTTTTTGGTTTTGGTATATTTGAGCTGGTAAATCTAGTGTTAATTTTAGTACTTCTTTAACAGATTATTAAACAATTTACGTCAGTATAGTGGAGATGCAATTTATAAAAGTTCCAACACACCGAGACAAAATGAACAATGCTTGAGAATATTCGACTTGTCCGAGTATAGGCAAGTTATGAGCGACACGGCTGTTAAGATTTATCATGGTAAGTGGATACATTAACTGTACGCTGGTTTAACAGATGGAGTGCAGTCAAATGACTCTAAATTAAAATGGTGAGCAAGCTGATAACTGACTAGCAGAGATTTAGGGTAATAATTATGTAAGGAAATTATTCAAAATTATTTTGCTTATAATTCCCGCTACAACATTCAATAACTTGTCTCGACGCGTTTCGCCACTTCACGTATCCTGATGATGCCACGTGAAGTGGCGTAACGCGTCGAGACAAGTTATTGAATGTTGTAGCGGGAATTATAAGCAAAATAATTTTAAATAATTTCCTTTAAACTGACTAGCAGACTTTTAGAGTAATCATTATGTATATGTTAAGTTATGATTAGAGGGTAGTTATGTAAGTCTTTTATATGAATTGTATGATGGTAAGTGACGGCCGTATTGTCGGTAGTCGTCAACGAGCTCCATAAATGATGACTCACAATAAGGACTTTTATTTCCATAACTACGATATACACATCGCAATACGAATGCTAGAAGTGCGTGTCCTCTCTAAAGCTAGTATAGGAGAAACGACAGTTGCCTGCATATTTTCCTCTCTGTAACAATTATCTCCACTCATATGACCGCATTCTAACCTAACATCAGATAAAATGCGGTTATTTACAAAATAATATTAAAATAAAGAAAACCAAATAATTTACAGATCTAATTGAAATGTTGGAGAAAGAGTTTGAACGCCTAATAGTACCCGCCATTTTGGAGTATGAAGAGATCGGGTTGCCAGCTCCGGGCAAAAAAACCAGTATGACCAGTAATTGTGGTCCAAATAAACTGAAACAAGAGTTGAATACTGTACATGAATATTTGGTGATGCATCATATTGATACGACTTTGCTGTGTGCAGTGTTTAAACAGGTGATTTTATGTAATGAAAGAAGTGGTTTAGTGGGCTAACAATTGAAAGCTGCATCTATAATTGGCATGTCTTTATACTTTAGATTATAAACACTGAAGAACGTAAGCTATATTAGTATTCTGGTTCTAGAGTAGCTTATGTTACGCCCCAAACCCCAATATAATAGTGTCAGCTATTTTTAGAATTAGTGAAAAATTAGTAGTTTTCACGGAGAAATGTTTCGTCAAATTTATGATGGTTTTCTTTTTTTTCAGTTATTCTATTACATCTGCGCGTATAGTCTTAATAAATTATTGTTACGCAAAGACCTCTGTTGTTGGGCTAAGGGGTTACAAATTCGGTTCAACATTTCGCATTTAGAGACTTGGATAAAAGAGAGATTAGCTGAATATGGTCAGAAAAATGTAAGTAATTGTAAAAAAGCATGAAAGTTTAGGTTGGATGCTAATATATTTTGTAGCGGGCAGAATCAGCAATAATGTCTCATATGACCGCATCCTAGCTTATCCGCAGACGGTATGCGGTCACATGATGAAATACTATAAAAATGTATGTAATTGTTTTTCAGGTTGAAGAAATATTGAATGTATTAAAACCTATAACTCAGGCAGTGCAGTTATTGCAGGCGCGTAAGTCTAGCGCTGATGTACAGAGCACTGTAGACATGTGCGCTGATTTGACGGCTACTCAAGTTTGCAAGGTAATTGATATACATAAGTAATGTCTAGATCTATTATATTGACTACTAGCTTTTACCCGCGGCATCGCTCACATAAAATAATAAAGTGGCATCTAACCACAAAAATGACACCTAACCACATAAATTCAAATAGTTTTATACTGCATATATAAAAATGACAGACGGAAATAAAAATAAATATAGTAAAATACCAAACAGCTGAAACTATAGTTAATTGGAAACTATTGTAAAAAATATACATATATATATTTTTAAATAAAAAGTATATGTTACTTGTAGTACCTCCAAAAATATGTGTACAAAGTTTCATGATGATCGGTTAAGTAGTTGTTGCATGGAAACGTAACAAACAAACTCACATTCACATTTATAATGTTATTGGGATATGATTGGTACTTAGGTGGGTATAGACGTATTTACACAATAGCAAAGAATACAGCAAACTGTTTGAATCATTTCAATATTATTGGCGGTGAACGTATAATATAAATATTATTATTATTAGGGCATTGTATGTGCAAGCCAACATGTAGCTTTCCATACATTTCTTTTAAATTTTGAGTCATCAACGAGGATCGCAACTACACTCGTTTAACAATCAACTCACAAATCCCAGAGTTGTCGCATCCTCAAAAAAAGATAACCACAGTATGCAATGTCGATAATAAAATTAAAAATAATAATAAAAACTATAAATTATCTTAATCAATGTTAGGAATTATTTGCTAAATTGTATGTTATTTACTCTATTTCAGATATTAAATGAGTATACGCCGGCTGAAGAGTATGAGGTGAAGGTGACGAGAGAGTTCATTAATGAGATCCGGAAGAAGATGCAGGATAGGGCTGGACCTAACGCTGATAAGGAACCGGTAAGTGATTTTTAAATGACCGCATTCCGTCTGCTGTTAAGCCAGACTGCGGTCATTTGAGACAACAGACCGCAGTTTTCTCAGATATATATTTTTAATAATATATTTCAGCCCCAATTATTAATGAATCCAAGTATGAAGTTCTCGGTTCAGTTCCCGTTCAACCCTTCGCCTATACGGCTCGAGGATATTGAATTACCTGAAGTTTTGGGCCTGCAAGAGGTCCTTACAAAGATATAAAGACATTCCTATGCCCAAAAGCTTTGTCACTCCATGACATTTCAAAGTTGAAGGAAATACAAGTAAACGGAGCTTTTGGAATATATTTTTAAGTAGTATTTATTATGTACTTAACATTAGAACTACCAGTCGGTCAATATGACTTATTTTTACCAACCGGTCAAAAAGACAGAAGAAGAAAGTATTAAATATAATTCAATAAATTTATTGTCGAATTGTAAAAAATAGAATCGTACAAAAAATAATGAGTAAGGTTTTACATAAAAGTCTTGTGAAGAATTTTTATAACCGGTCATTTTTACTGATTAGTAGTTCTAGTATTAATTTTATTTATTTGAGAATTGTATCGTCATAGTTGCGTTTGATTTATTATATCGAAATTGTATAAATGCAGATAAAGAAAGATGCTTTTAATGTTGCGGGTGTGAGAGGGATGGCTGATCTTCGTGACTCGTCGGCTCTCTTCTGCTTGACTCGTTCTTTATTAATATTGTATTAAATTGTACGCGTCTATGACGATACGCTTCAATGGATTGTCTCATATATATTATTTGCTTAAATTCACAGTCGATTTATAAAGAGGGTATCCCATTAAGGGGGTTTTTTAAATTATTATTTTGTACTTAAATGCCATTATTTTTGTTTGAAAGTCTGATTTATTTATTTATTTTTATTTATTATTGTTATTATTTATTTATAGAGGATTTTTGCCATTGTACGTTTCCTTTCTCGTTCGATTTTATTTTTGTTTCATTATTATTATTATTATTTAAATACAAAATTGGTATATTTGTTCTTTTTTTTTGTAGAAAAGCTTAGTTCATTTCATAATTATGTTTAAAAAGTTAGTACAAAAATTTAGCCATTAATGATTTAAGAATAAAAATCAATCGCCATTACTAATGAATGACAATCGTCATAGTGAGGTCGGTTTAATTGATTATTCGATTATTTTTAATTGAATGTAACTTGAATGAGTATTATATTTTTAGTAAGTAACAACGAAGTATTTGTTTGTGTTAATTTATTATTAAGTTAAAAAATGTTTTCTATTATGTTTTAAGTTTTATTTAAACATTGTATTAGAATAATTGTAAGTGGGGTGGGCGTGCCAAAGTTTGAAAGAACTCAAGTCTAGACTCATTTTTGAAATAATATGCAGTTAAGTTTTGGATCATAAGACCAAAAAATTTTCTAAAAAATTCTAATTGGACTGTTTGCTTGTATAGTCGACATTGGCAGAATTGTCTTCATTAAACATTTGAGGCCATTAATAAAAGATGTATGAATAATGTAGCGGGAATTATAAGCAAAATAATTTCCTTTAATATGAATTTCCGCAAAGTAACGCCTGAAATTATTAATTATTAATATGAATATATAATATTTAGTCACGCTCTTTGACGCATCCCCTCTACTTGTTAAAATATAAATTTTGTTACCAATATATAGGTGCTTTAAGTTCCTTCCTGTTCAGTTTTGTGACTCGTTCTGATGCTATTGTTTGTTATAGTAATCGGCTCGTGTGACCGCATTCTGGCTGAATTTCAGCAAAAGTGCGGTCATATGAATTTAATGTATCTAATGTGAACCTTAGAGGATAGTTTATATTGTACAGGTGTTCCAGTGATTATTGACAGTTCAAAGGCGATGTAGTAACTTATTTAAATAACAAGTTTTCTTGTCTGTGTCGTAAATAGAATCAAGCTTAAATGTGATACTAATCTATCTAACAATGACACGTCGGTAGATAATGATAGAATCTATAAGTAAAGTCAATTGACGTGAATAATATGAGTTCTTTTGTACCAACAGTTGAAGGTGTTATTAAATAAAGACAAGTTACTCCTGAGAGATCGTGACGTTCTGAACTGAATTTTAATTCAGAAAAAAAAGTAAATAACAATTCATAAATCACATTTCACAGTGGGTTACAATAATAAATGTCATATTAATAAAATATATACAATACTAGCTTTTACCCGCGGCTTCGCTCGCATTTAAGTCATTAAATAAGTATCAGAGATCATACTAACTATATAGTCAATTGGAAACTATAGTAAAAAATATTTTTTTTTTAATAGAGTATCCTATGTTACTTCTAGTACCTCCAAAATATGTGTACAAAGTTTCATGAAGATCGGTTAAGTAGTTGCTGCGTGAAAACGTAACAAACTAACTCACATTCACATTTATAATATTAGTAGGTGGCGGAGTTACTACGCACCTTTTGGACTGTCAATAATATTGAAGCGCTTTTGTTTAAAATTAATCATGAAGTTTTTGTAATTGTATATATTTGAAGCGATTTGAGCGCATCAAATATGATCTTCCATGTTAGTTATAAGTTGGAATTCCGTTTGTATGTCACGTTGGACCATTTAATGTATCTTATTAGAAAAGTTAGCCTTTAATGTTAGGATTACTAGAAAAATTATAGATATAAAGGCTGATCATGAAAAGAGATTGCGAGGATATTGTCCAGTTATTATTTTCTATTGATACTAATAACTTGAAGCTAATTAGAGAATCCTAGGATGGTTACAGACGATTTCGAATAATCTCTCCGGTTTACATTTCATATAATTCATTAGATAACATAATGACTGTGTATTATTTAGAGAAAGATACCAGAAGAAAATTATCCCCAACTATATTCCTGTTTCCCCAACTATTATCCCTAATTCCCCAACTATTGTCCTATTTCGTCTAACCATATTCTCATTTCTCCAAACCATAATACAATTCTTCCCAATCATGTTCTCTACCTAACCATATATTCTTCAAAATGTTTTTTTTTTCAAATATATACTTCACAATATATGGGTAATCATAATTGAAACTTGTAAATATATTTCCTGTAGCCACGACTTGATACTAAAGAATGAATAATGAAAATAATGATGTATAATAGTGTGGAGAATAATAACAAAATAATAAACAATAATATGCTTTATTATAATTCGTTTATTAGAATCCAATAAGTGAATCCAATATATGTTCCGCAAATTATTTTCATGGTCACTCTTTAAAGATTATTTATTAAATATCATATTGTTATGCTCATTAATAAATTAATTAGCAAATTTAAAATATATATATATAGAAAAATGTTGAATTTAAAATAAAATTTATTGTGCGTTGCTTTATTGATGAAATGAATATCGTGTTAAACGCTGAATAATTATTAATAATTGCAAAATTTATTTAGTGGTAGGTGAGGATATAGTTAAACTATTGTACTTATAATGGGCGATTAAAAAGTTCTAAGCTTCGCTTTTTCTAATTTTGAAACTTCCTTTCATATGGAAATGTTTCTGGGGGTTTACCTCGCTCGTACAGGTATTCGGAATAATCACACGCTATGATTGGTTGCTTTCTTTCGTTATATTTGTCTATCGTGTTAAACACTATGTCGTCGATAAATATTAGTCCCTTAACCTCAGCCATTCGCCTAACCAAACTCCCACTCTCCTAGCCATATTCCCATTCCCCTAGCCCATATTCCCATTGTCCTAGACAGGTTACAATTCTCCTAGCCATAGTCTTATTCTTCTAGCCATATTCCCATTGTCCTAGCCATGCTGCATTTCTCCTAGCTATATTCCTATTCTTCTAGCCATACTCCCATTCTCCTAGCCAAGTTAACATTGTCCTAGCCATATTTGCATTCTCCTAGCTCATATTCCTATTCTTCTAGCCGTATTCCCATTACACCTAGATATATTTTCATTTTCCCTAACCATATTCCCATTTGGTACGTCCACAAATGTGGCTAAGGACGTAAACAAGTTAAGGAGGTATACATCGATTTTTTTAAAGAACTTTTCAGTCGCCCGAATAGTGTGTTGTCGGCCTTCCTAGAGTGATAATAATAGCATTCCATTAAATATTAATTATAAAAGAAATAAAAGAATCATGTTAGAAAAAAAAACTAAGCGTTTTATTATTGTTTTTTATAGACACGCCATAATGGTTGTTTTGGCCTTTTACAGTAGTGATGTAACATATTTCAAAGTATCGAAAAAATTATCGTACCTAATGAGATGCATGCTGTATACGTATTTATTTTTAAATTATCGATAATTTTTAATTTTACATGTTATTGATTTATACGAAACCTCTTGAGTGGGTAAACTTCAGTGCGCTTATCACGAATTTTAGTCCGGCTTTCGAGCCGAGTTCGCTTCTAGCAATTTGTATGGAAATTTGAGCAGCGCCACCGCGTGCGGATTTGGAACTACAATATTTTAGATACTTTTTGTTAATTTTCGAACGTCTCGATCTTTCGTTCATTTGATAGATTGCTGGTGCTCGTTAGTCGTTAGTAAAAATTCATAATCCCGATTGCTAACGGATCCGTTTTACTTGTGACAGTTCGATTCGAAAGCCAGACTAAATTTGTGATAAGCCCACTGAACGGTAACGTGTCGATTTCAAGTACTTACAATAAATTCCACGCTTCTCTAAATATGTAATTAAATCGAAAATAATGAAATAAACCAGTTCATTTATATATTTATTAAATTTATACACATATAAAGATAAAAATATTTTCGCGTCAAATTTATTTGTTTAGTTATTGCTAAATTAATTATTTCCACTACTCTCCGCTTCCAACAGCTCAACATAGTTTTAATAATGCAATATGACTGTAGAGGGCGCTGACAATCGACACGATGATTAAGGCCCATTTTAAAAAACTACTCTCGAGCATAAATTTACTGAGTATAGTTCAAAACTTCAAACGCCACTCAGTTGTACGAAACAAAACAAACCAATCACACGCTTGAATAAATATTAACGTAATTTTTGACCAATGATAATAATCCATTGCAACTGTCTACTGCAACTGCGAAGGAAAAGCCTTAATATAATTATAAAAAACTGATTTATATGTATTTATGAATAATCATATTGCAATGTAATATTTAGTTGGAATATTTAGATGCAACCTTATAATCTCCCTTTGGTAGGTATTTTTTGCAGTATTTTAGCCCTAGGGTTCCGCTGAACACTTTGAGAATGGCTGATCTACTGTCACCTAGCCGTCATTACGTTCGGTTACACGCATTTATAAGAAATGAGACAAAATGCAAATTAATGTTTAAACTAGATATTTGATATATATTACTATTTCATTTTGATAAATGCCTAATGGTTGCCGTGTTTATTACCAATGGAATAAAATACATTTGTGCACATATACTACGTTTAAGTAATGATCAGATGATCACAGTTCGTACTACAGGATTCTTATTGGAAAATATTGTTTTTATAAACAAGACAAACTTCTTGCGTTTGAAGATCTATGTAATTCTATAGCTGCTAACACACCATCGCGCCATGGTGAGTCGCGTTTGAGAACTGGAAAAAAACAATTATAATTATGGTATCAGTGGGCTTATCACGAATTTAGTCTGGCTTTCGAATAGAGCGGTCACAAGTAAAACGGATCCGTTAGCAATCGGGATCATGATTTTTTACTAACGACTAACGAGCACCAGCAATCTATCAAATGAACGAAAGATCGAGACGTTCGAAAATTAACAAAAAGTATCTAAAATATTGTAGTTCCAAATCCGCACGCGGTGGCGCTGCTCAAATTTCCATACAAATCGCTTGAAGCGAACTCGGTTCGAAAGCCAGACTAAAATTCGTGATAAGCCCATTGGTCATTGGCAGAATTGTCTTTAATAGATATCTGAAGCCATTAACACTAGTTTCCAGCTGGTCAACATGCCCTAATTTTACCAACCGGTTAAAAAATATCGGTCGTGAAATATATTTCAATAAATTTATTGTAGAATTGCAAAAAATAGAACCGTTTACAAAAAAGAATAAGTAAGGTTTTACATAAAAGTTTTTTGACCGGTTGGTAGTTCTAGTGTTAATAAAAAAAATAATTAAAAATATAGTCATTCAAATGTCAAAATTAAATTATAGAAGTACAAATTGTACAATTCAAATTTTGTGATTTTTAATGGAGGCAAGAGAACAATTTTAAAAAATCGGTTGTCTGTAAAGTCTGTTTACTGACGATAGTTGAACGTGACAACGTCTTAAGAAAATACTGATGGAATGGTAGCATTTTTCAAAAGAAAATTTTAATTTCATTTGTTTAATAGATTTGTATGTATATAGAGAAGGAGGTAATTGGAAATCACAATGAAATTGACCAAAACATGTAAATGTACTATAGTATAGCAGCTGTCCACGCAGACGCATCGCTCACTCAAGTAGGAGAGAGACGGATGTCGAACGCTGCCGAACGCGAAGGCCGATTGTGCCTCTTTGTCGTTCGTTCCGCGCTCTCGCTTGCACTTCAAGCCTTACATGGAACGCCTCAGAGCGAGGTAACGCCGCATGAGTCATGTTTTTTCGTGCGTGCAGCCGGCTCAATCGAATTATAAGACGTTGTCACGTCAAAAAGAAGTCTCTGAGGCTATGTAACAAAGTAATAAGGTACACACATATACGTCCAATGACTACTTACCCATATTTTGTTTAGGTTCCGAAAACACGATATAAAACTTGTCAGTAATTAAGTGGCCATTTTTTATTAAATATTCCTTAATTTTCAAAGATATTATTGAGTTCGTGACGAAAGCTGCGCCTCTCAACATCGTTTTTGACAATCTATTTTGGCATTTCGTTTTTACTTCTTTTCCCAGTATAACAGAAGTTTCTGTTAAAAAAAGTATTGCTATAATAATATTTAGTCTAAGTTTATAATAATAATAATAATAAAAATTTATTTGTAATATTTTCAAATCGGCGAACTTAATACTACCCCGGCCATACGGCCATACTCCCCCCACAACCAAGTAAAACTTACAAAGACATTACAAAAATAAATAAATAAATTCACAAATATTTTTAGTAGTAATGTTTATAATTAAAGGTTTCGTAATTGATGGGTCTCACATGACAGGCAATGCCTAGTGCGGGACCATCGAAAACTATATATTAATTAATATTATTCATAATGTCTGAAGGCATTTTCTACCAGCTAACCGGTCTGGAGAAATAATTGAAGAATGAAAGTAGTGCAAGTCGTATAGAAGATAGTTGGTTGGTGTATGAATATTAACACTAGATTTACCAGAGCAGTCAAAATGACTGGTCTTGCAAGATCAAATTAAAATTCCTACCACATCTAACATTTTCTTTAATTCTTCTAATCTTCTTTAATTTATAACAAAAGAATTAGTTTTATGAATTTTATATTATTTTACATATATTTGTAACAAATATATACTTTTTTGGTTTTGGTAGAAATAGGTATATTTAAGCTGGTAAATCTAGTATTAATGCTAAAGTTTATGACACTGTCTATTGTATGTAGTGGCGGCCCTAGATCAAATTTAGATGTCGGCCTTTGCCATTTTCCAGTCGGACATAAAACGTTAAATAATTCCGCTGAAAATTGGTTTTATTTACGGTTTTTTGACATGAAGTTTTACGTGTGAATTAAAATTTTGTAATCTCTTATTGGGTTTTTGCCCAAATACTCGACATTGGCAGAATTGTCTTCATTAGACATCTGAGGCCATTAATAAAGAAGAAGAAGAGTTTTATTTATTAATAAACTAAAATTACAAACGAATTTATCGGCTTTTAGTTTCAATTTCACGTTTAAAAAAATTACATTTTGTTTTGCGAGGTCCCTTTAGGCCGCCACTGATTTTATGAAGAAATAACCTAAACCCGCAAAATATATGATTGCTGTAGAAGAAAGGTGGTTTAAAAAGTCGAATAGAAGGTGAGACACGGGAATCTCCCACATTTCAAAACTTCGCAGTATTAGTTAACTACTAGTGTTCCCGGAAAACAATTTTGTTTTGAATGTAGTTATGTCAACATGACGTAACACTAATCGTAAATCACAAATCTTAGTCCATAATAGGCGCCAAAGTCACCTACACCGAAGACGATAACAGTGGGCTTATCACGAATTTTAGTCTGGCTTTCGAACCGAGTTCGCTTCAAGCGATTTGTATGGAATGTTGAGCAGCGCCACCGCGTGCGGATTTGGAACTACAATATTTTAGATACTTTTTGTTAATTTTCGAACGTCTCGATCTTTCGTTCATTTGATAGATTGCTGGTGCTCGTTAGTCGTTAGTAAAAATTCATGATCCAGATTGCTAACGGATCCGTTTTACTTGTGACAGCTCGATTCGAAAGCCAGACTAAAATTCGTGATAAACCCACAGTTACATATTATAGTATTAACCTTGTAAATTTAGTATGAGTCCAAATTAAATGAATGTCACGACCTATTACAAGTGACTTGTGTATATAACTTGTGTGTGTAATATTATATTGTAGGTTAGTTTATCATTCGTTTTTTATTGTAGACTTAATTGGTGATCTATTGATTGTCGCGACTTTTCGGAACAAAGTGCTCCGCTTGTCTGGAAAGTTATATGTTGTCCTAATATTTGACATTGGCAGAATTGTCTTTTAAATAAAGAAGAAGACTTGTGTCTGTTTTTATTTAATTACGCTTCCAAACTGCCATTATAAAGAATATAATTGCGTGCAAATTTAAGGCAACAGGATCTACACTAAATTTGAATGTATGTATGTATGTATGTCTTATATAGTTTTCTTTTAGCAGCCTTTTGAAATGTGGGAGTTTCCCGCGCCCCACTCTATACAATTTCTATGTTCTAAAATAATTTTAAAAGATATAATTAATTATTACAATAGTCTTTAACATGTTCACGTCGGCGTGTACGCTGGTGGTACGCATTATGTTTATGATATGTTATTCAATATTATTGTAATTAAAAATAAATGTTTTTAATGAAAATACGTTAAATTTTCAGCGTCTAATAGCACAATCGAATGCGTACCAACGGTGGTACGCGCCGGCGTTAACGTGTTGAATAAAATATCTTCAATTATTAATAATCTCAATTCTTCTTATATAAATTTCAAATATAATCACTTACCAAATTAAATATCTATATATAATAACAAAATCACTAAAAACAATTAATTTTTAACACTATATTTATTCATTTGCCCAAACATACATAAACCTTGATTATTGGTTATTATCCATAAACACGTCCGACGACCGCAAAAGGAACAAGCAACTAGTTTCAAATGTTACCAAAGACATTATTGTGTAACACAGTGATACTCAACCTTTTTTCTGTTGCGGCACACTTTTAACGATTTCACAAAGGAAAAAGACAAGTTTAAAAATCATTTACTTTAGTAAATTGAGAAACCATTGAGAATCAAATGTGTTTTTTTTTTTCAACAAAGTTCTTCTTCATCTTTATTAATGGCCTCAGATGTCTAATGAAGACATTTCTGCCAATGTCCAGTATTCAGGCAAAAACCCAATAAGAGATTACAAAATTTTAATTCACTCGTAAAACCTCATGTTAAAAACAAAAATCAATATTAACAAACTGTTGAAATATTATTTCTAATGTTTCAAATCCTGTTTTGTCTGTCACAGTAGTGGTATAACACACTTTGTAAAATAGTTTATGATAACAATTTTTAATATGCGAAATAAAATAATATGTACTACAAAAATAACAGTTTATTAAGGGATTATTTACAAGTTAATAATAAGAATACTTTTAATGCGAAATTTGAACTTGATATTTTTTGATAACTTCATTTATATTTAGTCGTAAAAATGACAATGCTACTCTCATATCGTCTTCTACATTTAACAATCGATCATTTTAGTTTTAATGTTGGTTAATGCTGAAAATCCGAATTCATACAAATAAGATGTAACATTAACATTATTATATACCTATCTAAAATTTGGCAGCACATGGTTGGGAATCACTGGTCTAACAGATTGGTCATTCAATAATAACAACTTAATAAAATGTATTTTTCCTTTAGACAATTATCTACGTAATTAATATTTAAACTACAAATAATGGAATTTTATTTTATTTTTTATGAATATCTTATAGATAATAAAGCTTGGACATAACCCATAGCATTTTATGTTTACCATTAGGTATACAATAGGATGACAATGCCCCTATACAGCAGCTATTCTTCTACTTCATAGTAGATTTGTTATATGTTATTATGACATTAGTATGTAAGTGGATAATGCCAGTATATCTTACAGCAGCTAAATGAAATTGATAATTATTAAATTTATATTTGTATATGTATTGACGAGTAAAAGCGCTCTATTGGAGCCCATTTACTAAAAGTAAATAAATAAAAAAACCATATTAAAACTATAAACTACTTTTAAACAGCGCGGACCAATGACAAACATTCTAAAGGAAACAAATGAATAAACACGGTTCAAAGATCAATATCAAGTAATTTTAAATAACTAGAAGGCATTAGAACGATACGTGCGTTTAGTTTTAGTTAGGATAAGAGTAATTTAGACTTGCGAGTTAATATCGTTTTTAAGTTTTTAAGTATATCACCGTGTCTAATAACGTAGTCAGATCTACAAAATCACAATTTTACAAAGCGATTCAAAGTTGTCTTTGTGCATAGTTTGTTTGTGTGATTCTTCGTTGTTGTATTGAGTATCTCAGAAAGCATTTTTTATCAGATGGAGAACTATATTTTGAATTAATTTCTGCTATGTTATTATTTATTATTATATGTAATGTATGTATTGTGTAGATTTAGTTATTATTTTCTTCACATTGCACCAAATATCACCGCTCACGCCGACAAAGGTGAGCTGGTAGACAATGCCGTCGGCATTAAGCTCGGCAATGTGAAAAAATTTTTTGTTATAAAGAATATATTTATATTAATAGGACTCGGTGTTATCTGTATAAAGTTTTTTAGGATTTATTCTCTCGTTAGCTAAAAGCTAATAATATTTCATCTATCGTCTCAAAATTATTTACGATTATCGTTGTAATATAAAACTTGTACTAGATGTATTCAACGTCCGAGAACTGGTCAACCTTGTTCCTATTTATACATCGAACAACATGTACATATGGCAATACAATTCATCCATCATTCCATGTTCATCTATACAATTCATACTAATCATCGACAGGGAATGAAAGTATTGTATTCATCTTCTAATGCAGTCCATCCGCAGAAACAAAGCCACTCTGGGGGTCTGTAATTCAATATAAAGTTTAAAATCTCACTAAAAAAGTATTAGAACAAATAATAATATGTACAAATATAACGTAATATACATTATTAATCTATACTAATATTATAAAGAGGAAAGATTTGTATTTTTGTATGTTTGTAACGAATTGGCTCAAAAACTGCTGGACCGATTTCAAAATTTCTTTCACCATTTGAATGCTACATTATCACTGATCAATATAGGCTATATAAATTACATCCTTACTAAAACTACAATAATGTAATCCAAGGTTGACAAAAATTGCCATAAAAGGCAGGCGTCGTTGAAATATGAAACATCATTAAACTTCATAGTACTTTATATCTTCATTACTACAAGTCGGAGACAACAGCTAGTAGTTAAATAACTGGAATTCAAAAACAGTGGGCTTATCACGAATTTAGTCTGGCTTTCGAATCGAGCTGTCACAAGTAAAACGGATCCGTTAGCAATCGGGATCATGAATTTTTACTAACGACTAACGAGCACCAGCAATCTATCAAATGAACGAAAGATCGAGACGTTCGAGAATTAACAAAAAGTATCTAAAATATTGTAGTTCCAAATCCGCACGCGGTGGCGCTGCTCAAATTTCCATACAAATCGCTTGAAGCGAACTCGGTTCGAAAGCCAGACTAAAATTCGTGATAAGCCCACAGTACAAGGAATGCTAAGTGTTTTCTAAACTTTGAAATAATTGTTAATTATGCACAAATAAATTATAAAAAACTATTTTATTTTATTTAAATACATCCACTGAAACTAAATATTAAACACTAAAGCCGTAAAGATTTTAAAATACAATCACATATATACACGGGTCTCTGAGGCCCCCACGTCAGTGTTTACGTGAAATTAAATCCACCTCAACAGCTAAACGTTAAGTGTCGCTGTGTAGAGTTTAGGCTGTATACAGTGTTTATTAATATGTAAATTGCAATGGGTTTATAATTATATTCGTGTGAATGCAAATCGTTGTAGGCGAGAATAATTCGCAGTTGTAGATATTCCCTTAGTTGTGCCTTGAACTTCGTATGACCGAGATGTGTGGACTGATTCTAGTACAAGTTTTGTTATTATTAAATTACGCCGTAAGTTCTTTATTTATTTTAGTAAGTAAGCTTGTAATACTTTTACTTGTCGAATTAACTTTAAAGGTACCTATATGAAATAAATTATCACAAAGAAAAACAGCATTCATTCACATATATACTTAAGTTTATGTATTTATGTTTTATAAATGTATAAACTAAATAAATTAATTAAGCGCGAATAAATTACTGATTTTATATTTCGATATCATAATTATATTAGTATTATTATTTTAAAAGCTGTTTGAGATGATAATCTATTATATTGTTAACGCTCTCATTTCTCAATAGATGGCGCCACTTGTGAGGCAATATGGGTGTATTTTTTGACAGTTAGAAAAACGTGCTTATGCTAAGACAGATCGACGGCAGTGCTCGCTCAATCAATTTGTTTTAGAATTAATTTCGTTTTGTATTCATATGATTGTAAGCAATAGTAAATAGTAATAAAGTGCAAGTTATTTCAATTAGTTTATTAATTTAAATTGTTTATTGTTATTATTATTATTATTGTTATTATTATTTTTTAATTAATTTATATTGCTGTGCCCTGACCGGGTGTCACATTTGACACTGAATAATATATGACATCTGAAATAATTGTGACATGCAATAAAGACATTTGAATTTGAATTTGAAAAGTTGTATAGGGGGATGATTAAATAAGAAGTAGATAGATAAATTTTATTATTTATTTATTTATTTATTATATAAAAAATCCTGGGAACTAGAACTAGCTATGGAAAAAGAAATGTTATGGTGGAAGAAGCGCAGGTCTATAATGAATTGCCGATTAATATAACTAATATTAAAAATATTATCAAATTTAAATGAATTGAAAAAGCATATAATGAGTAAAAGGTGTTCTTATTTTCAACAAAGTTAAATTGGAAACTTATACAAAAGCAATAAAGGGTTTATTATTAAGAAGAAGAAATTACTTTTAGTGATAAGATCGCCAATTGCTCTAAATCTGCTTCCTATTGTTGTTGTATTGTTATTATTATGTTTTAAAGCAATAAAGTATTTATTATTATTATAAAATAAAACACGGTCTAACTTCGATTTTCTTTTTTATCTTGCTAATAATTATTGCAAAATTACTATAAAGCTCTCGATTGTTTTGTCTATTTTCTATTATCCATGTAATGTTTGTAGCATGCTGACATCAATGATGGGGGAAAAGCTCCCAGAATACCACTTAATGATGGGTATTCCATCCCACATATTGGCCTCGGAACGTTTCTGGGATTTGATGAGGTACTTCCAACAATTCTTCTTTTTATTCTTCTTTAGTTTCAATTGTTCTTCGAGGAAAAAAAAATAATAACTTTTTTTTAATTTTCAACCCAAGACACAAATGTTAAAGAGACTAGCATGTACAGCCGGTTTTAATATTATTATTAATTATATGAAATATAAATTGCTCTCTTTTCCTCTTAAGAAAGGTCAGAAGCAACCGAAAGAGAGGGAAGTAACGAACGCAGTGCAACATGCCATAAAGTCTGGGTATCGTCTCATAGACACAGCAGCCTTGTACATGGACGAAGACCAGGTTGGAGATGGCGTGAGAAACTGCATTGATGAGGGGTTAATTGGGAGAAGTGACATCTTTATTACTACTAAGGTAAGAGATTCTTTAATAGCGAGTCGCAGAACTACTTAATGACGTCTTATTTGATTCTAATTGGAATAAAGGACAATGATAATACAAGTGTTACATTACATTTTAAGGTCAATTCAGTCCTGCTGATCCTATTGGTGGGTCACGACCTATAGTTTAAGAATTTCTGATCTAATTTACTTAAAATAACTTAATTTGGTTTAAATTTTTTTTGATCGACGTGTATAATAAGGCGATCTTCTGTTCTGTGATTGTTAATAGTTTGACAGACAAAACAGGATATGAAACACTAGAAATAATATTTCAACAGTTTGTTATTATGGATTTTTGTTTTTGACATGAGGTTTGAGTGAATTAAAATTTTGTATTGTCTTATTGAGTTTTTGTCCAAATACTCGACATTGGCAGAATTGTCTTCATTAGACATCTGAGGCCATTAAAAAGAAGAAGAATATTTAATGTGTTGAAAAAAAAAAATGTAGTTCTCAATAGTTTTTGGGATATTCAATACAACAACGAAGAATCTACAAACAAACTATGCACAATGACAACTTTAAATCGCTTTGTAAAATTGCGATTTTGTAGATCAGTGATTCTCAACTACTGTGTGCTACGAAATTCTAGAAGTGTCCCGCAAAATTTTAGATATAGGTATAGGTAATAATCGAAGCGAAGCCGAAGCGACCACACGTATCCTGATGATGCCACGTGAAGTGGCGAAACGCGTCAAGACAAGTCATTGCAAGTTGGTGGAGATTATTTTCTTTCATCGACCTAATGTAGCGGAAATTATAAGCAAAATAATTTTAATTATTTTCATTTAATATGGATTTCCGCAAAGTAACGCCTGAAACAATAAATTACCATATGTAATAATGTTAATATTGTTAAATAATATGATTTCAAAACTTTTAAATATTATTCTTTGTGTCTCGCCAAATTTTCAAATCGTTAAAAGTGTGCCTCAACATAAAAAAAGGTTGAGAATAACTGCTTGTTAACAGGACCATGTTTTTCAGCTGGCTGGTTTCAACCACAGGAATGTGATAAAAGGCCTGAACGAGTCATTGAAACGTCTCAAAATGGACTATGTCGATTTATATCTCATACACTTCCCTATGGCATTTACTGTAAGTACAATGAGTTGTGTTTATTCTTTAAGATGCATCAACACGTATGTGATTCTTTTTTTTCTCTCCCCTCTTCCTTACTTACATCTTATTTTTATGTATTTTTGTAATTTTATTAGAAGTGTAGTATATATCCCTTTATCACTTTGAGCATGCCGTCCTATCCAATAATTAAAATTGCATTTGGTTTATAGTAGTATAGTAGTCCTTTTTATAATATATAGTCATAATGTAATTTTGTAGGTAGGCTTTATAAATAAACAAATAAATATACACAGTGTTGCCCAACCTTTTTTGTGCCATGCCCCACCTTAGTTTTTCTAAAATTCTTATGCCACCTTATGTAACCAAACACTTAGTTGATATTTTGGTCTCATCAAGCGAAATTATACCTACTTAATAAGTTATTTACCGCAATTATTTAAGAATTTGCTTTTTTTCATTAAATTTGGCACCGAATCCAGCATTGCATTAAAATGACCCGGAGCGAAAGGGTTAAAGGGCCCCACGTTGGGAAACACTACATTAACATCTACCTTCTAGCAATTAATTATGTAAGTATATATTTATATTTGCAGGAAGATCGGAAATTTGATGATTACGATTATTTAGAAACATGGCGGCAAATGGAAGCAGCCAAAAAAATGGGTTTGACCAAATCTATTGGCATATCAAACTTCAACGTTAGTCAAATACAACGGATATTAAATAATTGTATTACAAAACCAGCTGTATTACAAGTTGAGGTAATGTACAAGTTGTCGGGGCACAGTTGACCGCATCCCATCTGAAGTTAGGCTAAAATGCGATCACGTAGGCAGATATAACTGCTGCTCAGTCGATAAAACAGGATCCACTCGTTATTGACAATTTACTTCATAAAACTCAAAAGTGCATTGAAATGTCTTTATTGGATATCACATTATAAATACAAGATGTAAACAATTAATTATTGAAGTGAAAACTTCTTTAGGCGCGTTGAGCGTTTTGGTAATATTAACAAAAAGTTCTGACCGACATATTGATGATAGTATATCTATAGCTATGGAGAGCCAGACTAGCGCGTCTTAAATTGACCACGTGGGAAGTTCAACTTGTGTGTACTGGATTTTGTTTATTTAAGTGAATTTTTAATTTGACTATTATTGTAATTATTTAATTGAAGGATTACTGTTTATATATTGACTTTAAGTTCATTGACTTCAGTATAAAAGTGAGTAAACATATTAATATGACAATTTATACAGATAAATGAATAATGAAAACAACGAATATATCTTTATTGGATATCATATAATTTTTGCATATAGTTTCAATTACTCTTAACTTAATAGTTCCGTTTTCACTTCTATCGGCAGTCCCACGACTGTTTATGTTTTTTTTGTTAATGTGACACACTGTTACGGCACAAAAAACTACAGTAAACCCCCCTATAACACGGTATATTGTTCCGCGTTATAGGAAAACGAGTTGTACAAACATACTTGTATAATATGCTAACTGAATCTTATCTATACTAATATTACAAAGAGGAAATATTTGTATTTTTGTATGTTTGTAACGAATTAGCTCAGAAACTACTGGACCGATTTCAAAAATTCTTTCACCATTTGAATGCTACATTATCACTGATCAATATAGGCTATATAAATTATAAGAGAAAAATAAGGATCCTTACTAAAACTACGATAATGTAACCAAAGGTTGCCAAAAATTGCTATAAAATGTCTTTCATCGCTTTTTCTAAAATTCTAAATGATAAATAAGCCGCTAGTTTTGCATATCCCTACTAATATTATAAATGTGAATGTGAGTTTGTTTGTTACGTTTTCACGCAACAACTACTTAACCGATCATCATGAAGCTTTGTACACATATTTTTGGAGGTAGTACTAGAAATAACATAGGATACTTTTTATTATTTACTATAGTTTCCAACTGACTATTATAGTCAGTCAGCTGCTTGGAATCATATTGATTCATTTCAATAGAAACGATCTCTGATACTTATTTAATGACTTAAATGCGAGCGAAACCGCGTGTAAAAGCTAGTATGTATATATATTTAATTTATTTGCAGGTAAATTTAAATTTTGCTCAGAATGAATTATTCGACTTAACAAAACGTGAGAATATAATTATGATGGCTTATACACCGTTCGGCTCATTGTTCAATAACAGGGTCGAGGTTATGGGGAAGGAAACTCCACCGCCGAAGATCGATGATCCGTTTTTAGTAGAACTTGCTGAAAAATACAATAAAACTACGCCACAGATAGTTCTTCGGTATTTGGTAAGTGTATTTTTTTATTGAAAGCCCAGCATATGACCACACTCCGCCTGATGTTAAGATAGAGTGCGGTCCATGAGTGGAGACAACTGTTACCACAGACACATGTCCGCGCGCAACAGTCGACTCCACTATGCCGGCTTGAGGAAATGTGCTCTGTCCAAATTAACAGGGCACACTCCTCTCGTTATCCCGGCTACTTCCAAGCGACTAGGTCACTTCACGGGTGTTCCGCTTGAAAGTGGTGGTACTTCCCCAGGACGGCATACTGGGCTAATGCCATCATCAGTCTGCCTACCACTCTTTGTTGTGCCTATATTATTATACTATAGGCTTATATGTGCATGTGAGCACAATGATATAAAATGTAGTAATTTCTTGTCATTGTCTTCATTAGACATTTGAGGGTATTCATAAAATAATATAAAGATATGGGCGACACTATCGTAGATAATAAAAATCGAAATAAATTCTTTTTTTTTTTTTGTATCCAGCTATGTTATATAGAAGATTACTTGTATGTACAAGAGTTTACAATAATAAAAAGAAAATAAAAATGTTATATTAATAATAACACAAGACAATCTTCAAATGGATACAGTTTTTGTAGGTATATAAGTAATAGAAAGAAAACGATCGCGGTAAAGGTAAAGGGGATACCTGCATCCCTTTCACACATGCCTCAACTTTGAATTCTGAGAATATAGTTATCCCTTTCTAATGATTGTTTCTTCCGGTCCAAAGTCCCATGGGATCCATTTGAAGATTCGTTTGTACATAACCTTATAATATTTTTGAGTTCATTTGGCTTATTGCAAAAAATGTCATTTCAATTTTAGTGGTGCTATAAAAAAGCTTTAATACATTTTAGGTGCAAAGAGGTTTAGTGCCAATACCAAAGTCAATAAACAATAATAGAATTGAACAAAATATTAATATTTTTGATTTTGTTTTGAGTGAAAACGAAATGAATATTATGGGTAAGTATTTGGGACTATTTAATGTAGTCTCATTCGTTCAAATTGGAAAATGCAAGGGTTACCAATATGAATGAAGTATTGTTTTATATATACATTATACATATTACATTTTAGGACCAACTCGATATTGTTACCCCCCCCCCCCCCACACACACACACACACACACACACAACCACACACATTCGAAAACCATATAAATGTGTAAAAATATCCTCGTAAATTAATAAATAAATAAAGTCATAGACTCAAACACTGGCACTCAATTTAAAATATATTTAAACAGAAATCAGTCATAGTAAAAATAAAATTTATCCAGCATTTTTTGTTTTGACCCCCCCCCCCCCCCCCTCCTCCTCTCCCCCTGCCCCTCCCTCGCTACGCCACTGACTTTTGTATTAACCTTTTAACATGATAGTTAGCGATGAAATGAAATTATTCCATCACAATTTTTTAAGAAACGCGTTCCAGGATGTACGTGGCGTCGAGTTGCTGGTAGGTAACGTCCGAAACTGTGTCGAGTGCAAAAGCGTTAATAATATATTTCATAATATACATATTATATATCATTATATATTTCAGCTACTTTCAACAAGGACTTCCGCATAGTGTGGCCTACGTTTTGGCAAGAGCACCTTTACTTCCCATTTGAAAAGAAAGATGTCCCAGATAAAAATATATTTGAATAAATAATAAATTTTGGATTTACAGCTTTTTGACTGGAAATCGAATACGAGGTTGCGATCAAATTGTAATGCTTAAATAATAAAAGAAATCATAATATTAAAACTGTTTTTATTTTAATAATTGAAATAATAATTCATTTTAATTTGTCGTGTTTTCTTAGTAATTATTAACAATATGTTTTTTTATACTAATATTGATTGTCCATGCGAAAATACCTACTAAAGGAATACAGGTGAAAATAAAATCTAATAAAGAATACAATAATCCAGTTTTTTGGTTCTTTTTTTTGTTATTTTAGAACTCCGTCATATTTATCTTTCTACAAAAGCTTGAGAACCGCTGGACTAGACAATAGACATACCAAAACAAAAGAATCAAATGTGTAAGAAATTTATTCATCAAATTGCTCCGAGTTCCTGTTTGCGACTGCCAGCAATCGCTATCCGACGTGAAGCCGTGTATGTTTTAAAAAGTAAATAAATAATAATTAAATATATTTATTATAACGTATATCCCAATACATCGTTTCTTAATCATGAAAAAGCCAAATCAAATCAATCAAATCAAAGTTAGGTAAAAAGTCTTGCGACCCCCCACACATTACATCCACGGGCGTAGCCAAGGTGGGGCAGAGTGGGGCACTTGCCCCACCCTGGCTCTGACTTGTAAGGTACATAATCAATCTGAAAAAACTTAATTATCTACGTACTAACTACAATACTTAATATCCGTAAGAAAGTTCACACTAGACAGTAGGCAGTCAACACAAAAAAATTATCTGGGATAAGACCGCGGGTATAGTTTGCTAGTTACATATTATTTTAGACTGCTGCCCCACCCTGAGCCCATGGCTGGCTACGCCCATGATTACATCTTAATATTTAGTTTTACAACACTACACTAAAATTGATTCCTTTAATAAACGTACCTATATGTAGTTTGTATTTATTATTTTTCAATAGACCGCCACCCCCTTTAAAAATAAACTCTACCCTCCGGTTAAAAAACGATGGCCTAATATAACATAAATTCTCCTTGTAATTCGCCGTCTTCAGGTACACATCTGACATTAGCCTCAAAGTCGCATTGCTGCGATTGGGGATGGAAGTAGAGACCTTCGTTGCATCTGAACGTCCGTGGGATGCGATCCACGCATTTCCAATAACGCTGGCAATCACCGCTGCAACATCATTAAACAACTTAATTTTACACTAAATAATGACAAACGTAAGAAGCGTTCAAAAATTAATTGTTTTCGTTCACTTGAAGGTTATTATAACACCACCAATTTTAGGATGTCATAAATTTTCAAATGGCTACAGTTTTTGTAGGTATATAAACGATGAAACGATCGCGGTGTCGTGAACATCAAAGGAGATATCTGCATCCCTTTCACACATACCTCAACTTCGACACGATAAGAATATAGCTATCCCTTTCTAATGATTGTTTCTTCCAGTCCAAAGTCCAATCTGTATCCATTTGAAGAGTTTAAAAAGGATTACACTTTTTACGCCGTTAAATAGAGAGAAGAAAAATCGATTTATTTTACTGTTATAATACTAATAAAGTATAAAGAACGTACACAGCTGCAGTTCTTATTAATTTCTGCAACTTAGAAAGTAATGTTTATTGCTTAATAATAACATATTTAGAGTGGGTGTGATGCTATATAGAGTGTATCATTGTATGGATAACTTACTTATAAGGTACTCGGGCAGATGCGGTACTCGGGTTGAAGCAGTCAATAATGTTATTTTCAAAGATTCGATTGTAGATTGATGCTGAAATATAATTTAAACATAAATTAATTATCATGTCTCATAGAAACCAGGACTTATAGGAAACCAACACAAACCTAGAACCAATTTCAATTATGCGTAAAAGACAAGATTACAACAGGAACTAATTATTGCTTAATGAAAAAATTAAATACTATGAATTTTTTTACAGAAAATGATGACTATTTATTTAAGAAACATTTATTTATATTAAATACAAAAATTAAAAATTCGAAAACTTCTTAAATGATATAGATTTCAGAAATAACTCGATAAAATAAACTCGTCGCCACGGCAAGCGTCGCCACACTGTACACTCTACTAAATATAGACTGTATATATACTTTAGTATAGCATGGCGACCCGTCGCCACGGCAAGCGTCGCCACGCCAACGATCCGGTTTATACCCGCGCCAATAGATAGATAATAATTGTAAATTGTCAAATAGGCATGCTGTCCTATCCTATAATTGAAGTTTAATTCTGTTTGTATAATAGTAGTCCTGTTCGCGCCAAATGCACTTTTAAATTTCCTCTCCCGCTCCCCGCTGTCTCTCCTCACCCGCTCCCCGCGCCAATCAAATTAAAGGCAATTTTGAAATACTCGACATGTGAACGAGGAGGGCAGAGGGGGAGGCAGTGACTAATTACACGCGCGGGCGGTGAGTCCTCTCTCTTCTTTCTCCGCAGCTTAAGTGCATTTTGTGATCGATATACCTATTTTCTACATTCCAAAAATACAGTCCACTTGTTCTCCTACAAGTCCTTTTTATAGTATGTAGTCCTAATGCTAGGTAGAGGCTTTATAAATAAATAAATACTTTATCATTTCAATTAGAACCCAATAACAGCAGAAGGTCACTCACCAGGCTCCAAGTTGTCATAACCAGATCCCTCTCCAGATCCTTCCAACTCATCGTCAGGCTGTGCTGTTGTTTCAGGAACACTTTCAGTGGTTGTTTCGGGTACTGCTTCCGTGGTAGTTTCTGCTGGAGCCTCGGTGGGTTTCTGACGTAACCAGCATTCAGTTGCCCAAGGGTGATTACATACCTAATCAAGTCATTTATTAATTTGTCTTCGTTTGAAAATTTAATACACTGTCGACTCTATATAGCGACTGCGTATTTTGCACGTAGTTTGCGAGAATTATCGTTAAATGGAGAGAATAAAATATAGATTTTATTTTACTATTATAATACATATGTATTTACTAATAAAGTATAAAGAACGTACACAGCTGCAGTTCTTATTAATTTCAGCAACTTAGAAAGTGCTGTTTATTGCTTAATAATGACGTATTGTTGTTATTTGGGGAGGCTGTGATGCTATATAGAGTACATAAGTACAAACTCTGTATAACGACCCTTAAAATAATACATAATATACGACGTTAAATGGAGAGACGAAAATATAGATTTTATTTTACTATTATAATACATATGTATTTACTAATAAAGTATAAAGAACGTACACAGCTGCAGTTCTTATTAATTTCAGCAACTTAAAAAAAACTGTTTATTGCTTAATAATTATGTATTGTTGTCGTTATTCAGAGTGGGAGTATCATTGTATAAATAAATATTGAATAGTCAGTCATTAAGAGAGATGTGCCGATTATGACTTTGGCCGACTAGCCGATTAGTCGGTTGTAGATAGGCCGACTAATCGGCCAAGCCGATTACGGTTTAGTGGATTCCCGTGACGCTTCGTTTACAGCTGATTCGCGCGCAAGTCTCGCAAGGCTTTAGAAACTTGATGAGGAAAGTTAAACCAAAATATAACATACAGGGCAGAAAGTATTTCACAGAGAACATCATTCCTCAACTTTACGACGAGCTGCAATTTCAGTTACTACTGACATGTGGACAAATATAAATAACAAAGAAAGTTTTTTGAGTTTTACAGCTCACTGGTTTGACCATAGTTTCATATCATCACGAAGTATTGAAATATATGACATTAGATATTGTTGTTTTGTTTTTTAGTTAAGATACTAATTTTGTTTGATAAATGTCATAGATATGTTTTCTTTATTTATTTAGAAATTATTTATTGAGAAATAGGCACAAAGTAAGAGTCGCCGACTAGTCGGAACATCTCTAGTCATTAAGATGCATACCTGAATTGGGAAATCAAAGATAGTCCCAGGAGCGCAAGGCATGTCGACCTCGCGTCCGTGGGTACACATGAAGAATCTGTCACAATCAGTAAAATGTGGCAGCAGCAGGAATTCCTGACCTGCTGGGTCACACCTCAGGGTGTTAGGATCAACCCCTTGAAGAGACCCCGACGTGACAGACACAGCTACGACCAATGTTACAATTATACCTAAAATATAAATATTTGTAATTGACAATAAAATATTTACTGTTATAAGTCAAATATCTTAATTGCATATCCCTACTAATATTATAAATGTGAATGTGAATTTGTTTGTTATGTTTTCACGCAACAACTACGGTTAAGTCATCATCATGAAACTTTGTACACATATTTTTGGAGGTAGTACTAGAAATAACATAGGATACTTTTTATTTTAAAAAAAATTTACTATAGTTTCCAGTTGACTATAGTTTCAGCTATTTGGAATCATATTGATTCATTTCCAGTTCCAATGCCAATATACAGCAGCTAAATCAAATTGATAATTATTAAATTAACAAATTTATTTCATTTATATTTGTATTTGTATTGACGAGTAAAAGCGCTCTATTGGAGCCCATTTACTAAAAGTAAATAAATAAAAAAAATATGTATTTTATATACATATATGTTATTAATTTGACATTTATTGTAACCATTCCGCAATCTGATTTATAAATTGTTATTCACTTTCTTTCCTGAGTTAAAATTCAGTTTTTTTTGTTAATTAATTTATGTACTGGCGAGTTTCTAGTGGTCTTCTCGTCATACGCCTTTACGAAGCCATTGTAGAGTCTAACGATGAGCAAGTGCACGCCTTTAGTGCCTATGCTAATAAACGATTTTCATTTCATTTCATAATACGTCATTGAATCAAATTAATACATTTTTTAGATACATTTTATTATTTACTATTTTGAATCATTGAAATACTCATCTATGACGTAAAAACATTTAGAAATTAAATTGTGTCTAGTCTAGTCCTTTCTGCTCATTAAACCGCACTTTAGCTTATCATAAGACAGACTGCGGTCAAAGACAAAAGACGGAATATAAATAAACCCTAATCTTTATAAAACAATGGCGAAATGTAACAAAAATATGAAAACTACGTCACACTATCAAATCAATATGTAATTAAAGTAGTAAAAATGATTACGATATCATATAATTTTAAGATTACATTTGTTATTTTAAGATAAGATCTGAATAATAAATGTTTATAAAATTAGACATTTTTTTATTTGTTTCTGAGAAAGTTTATTACGCGCGTGAAGATACTATCTAATTCATTTGTTTTCCTGTTGTTTTTTTTAAACTTATCCCAAATCTTATTTTGTCCTGCTAACATAGTTAAAACTAACTTTTTGGTTTTTGATAAAGCTTAAAAATATATATCTCCATGTGATTTCTGAGATACTCAATACAACAACGAAGAATCACACAAACAAACTATGCACAATAACAACTTTGAATCGCTTTGTAAAATTGAGATTTTGTAGATCTGACTATGTCAATAAGATCCGACGATATAAAACTATGAATTATTATAATTGTCATAATTAATCAAATAATATTCTATAAATAGATAATTATTCATTACAAATATATTAATTAATCAAATTTCCCAAATGATATTTAATACAAATATCCGGTATATCAAAAAGAATTCTAATGCCAATTTTAATCCCAGATTATTAGCGATCAAATTTATCCTGACGTCATCAACAAATGATAAATTATAGTTTTATTAATAATTCTAATTTCTAAATATTATCTTTTATTTAATTCACGTGTAAACCTATCTCTTATTATCTAACTGATCTATGTACATGCGATTTTCAAATGGATACAGTTTTTGTAAAGAAAAACGATCGCGGTGTCGTTAACGGCAAAGGAGATATCTGCATCTCTTTCACACATGCCTCAAATTTGACTCAATAATATAGCTATCTCTTTCTAATGATTGTTTCTTCTAGTCCAAAGTTCAATCTGTATCCATTTGAAGATTGTCAACTATGCCGATTTTTTTATTATATTAAAACAATTAAGAAATACACAATGAAGTGAGCTCTTAGGTCCGTATTAAGAAATGCATTTTATTCCATTTTATGCAGTAAAAATTGTTTACTAATAAATAATAAATCTTTAAACACGACAACCATTAGATAGTAATCAAAATAAAATAGTAATATATCAAAAATCCAGTTTAAACATTAATTTGTATTTATTCTTTCTGCTTTATTTATATTTTAATAAGTAACGATTGAAACGATTTCTTATAAATACGTGTAGCAGCTAGCTACACGTAAACCATGTCATCACTGGCGGCTCGTCCTAAAGAGCGCTGGTGCAGTGCACTCCCACGAAAATTACAGAAGTAATCTATATTTCTTCATAATACATACTATCCTTACATTACATTCATTCTATTCTACTATGCCTATACAATAGTATATTATATTACCTATATCTACGCCGCTGTAATATAAGTTCTGTAATTTTCGTGGGAGTGCACTGCACCAGCGCTCTTTAGGACGAGCCGCCTCTGCATGTCATTATCTTGCAAGTAGAGTTTATTTTATACGTCAAGTTTCTAAACCGAAAATAATTTTTTAGTTAGTAACTATGAAGAAAACAATTTTAAGAAAAATTCATTAAAATAATCAGAATGCACGGCAATGTTTTCAGTTTTTAAAAATAATGCAGTTTTTACATTTACAAATATCTCGTTAGTATCAAATGTCGAATTTATATTTTTAAGTAAATATTAAAAATATTGTATCTTTCATCTCGCCACGCTTAACAGGCGAGTTCACGAGAGCAGAACGTAGCTTTTCGTACTGATGATGCTGCCTCCCATCTACGGTCTGTGATGTTTTTGACTATATTCATATTTGGATGGTTATCAGAGCCTTGTTGCACCACGCGAAGGTGATGTTGACTTGGATCTTACACCCCACAGCCGATGAGCTGGAGACCACGCACCAGCAAACACATCATAGGACATCGACCAACAATGGAGGAGGCATACGTCCAGCAGTGGACGTCCTATGGCTGAGATTATGATTAAAAATAAAACTTACCGATCATTTTGTTTGTTTGTTTAACTTTTAAGAACTACGAAAAATGTCGCATTCGCGCGCCAGACTTATACTGCATTCAAAATGACGTTTTGTTAGATTTATAAACGTTGGATTAGCGATAACAAACGATTATTTTATAGTCCTTACTAGATATATTGATAAATATATAAATTCTATTATACGCTATACTTTGCCGCGTCCAAGTAGCATAATCGGAACTAATATATTTGGCAGTTTTCTTTTTTTGGTAAAATATCTTCAAAATATAATTCTCCATCTCTGCAGATATCTAGAATTTGGCGAAGGAAAAAGCCTTAATATAATTATAAAAAACTGATTTATATGTATTTATGAATAATCATATTGCAATGTAATATTTAGATGACCTATAATCTCCCTTTGGTAGGTATTTTTTGGAGTAGTTTAGTCCTAGGGTTCCGCGGAACACACTTTGAGAATGGCTGATCTACACAAACAAACTATGCATAATGACAACTTTAATTCGCTTTGTAAAATTGCGATTTTGTAGATCCTACTGGATTCGGCGGTATAATATAGTTACGTTAATGTTTTTTTTTTTTACTGTCTATTGCAACTTGTATTAGGGCAGCTAAATGCATTTTGTATCAATAACGTTTTGTTTTAGATACGACATATGCAGGTTAATCAACACCATAACTTACACTTTAATTAGACTGTTAAAAAAAAGATGTAAGTGCCTAACTTATTACTAAAAAAAAAACAAAATGTCAAAGTTGTCAAATATTATTCGTTCAATTAAGTTCAAAGAAATAAAAATAGTTTTTATTGTTCATACCGTGTTAGTATATTAAATCTATTCTGATTCATTATTCATATGCGATTGACCCATAATTCCAATAACAATTAAAAATCAATATATGGATTAAGTGTGCATTAAAAAAAATCACAATAATAATCATAAAATTTAATTATCAGATAATAATATATTGCGCAATTTTCTTACAAAAGCTTAAAGTGATTAATGAATAACGATTTATTTCTTTTATAAGTACATATTATTATTTTATTTTTAAATATATATTAATATATATATATACTGTTAACATATAATATGTTTTACTATCAAAGTGAATATGTTACATGCTAATGGATAGATGTGCATCTATTAATATCGTCGTAAATATACTTTTCTATATTTTGTGTTATTTAAAAGTTGTGTATTTGATTGTTTTTTGCTAAACACGGCCGCCATATTGAATTTGAAGAAAAAACAAAAGAACGGCAGTCGTGCGAATTGCGCGGGAAAGTACGATTAGCGAATGATATTGTTGTAAAAATAAAGAAAAGCAATGTTTTTTTTTGTTTTTAACATTATTGTTTTAATTATTTGTGGAGTTTTAAACAATTATTATTGCACAGGCTTTAATTGCGGAGTTTCTTGTTCCTATGCGAAATAAAGAATTTTAATTTAATTTTGACAGTCATTTGCGTAAAATTTGAAGACAGACAGATTCGAAATTTGAGAACAATTTTAGTAGATAATTTAACCACCGCCCTTTATAAGGATTACTTTTATTTTATTTTGTTTATTTTATTTTAAGAAATAGGAAAGACTACAGATTACAAGTTAAAGAATACAAAAAATACATAATATATAAAGATAAAACAAACATAAAGTTATAATGCTATTAAAGTCACACAAATTATATAGAAAAAAAAAATAGAAAAGATAATAATCCATTAAAACAAAAGTTATCTTAATGCTAGTTTCTTGATGACTGAACGACTCTGCGTAAAAATATCAACTTCATAGTTTTATATCATAGTTAAAATGTATCGATATATTTTTAAATAAAATACTTTGGGACACTCCTCTGTCATGGCAGTTGAGAATAAAAAAAACTATTCTATTTATAGAAATTGTGAGAAATTTGACGCTCACAAGTACAAGCTGCATAAGTCAGCCTTTGTCAATACTAATATAATAAAGAGAAAACATTTGTTTGTTTGTATGTATTGAATAGAAACTAGTGGACCGATTTGAAAAATTCTTTCACCATTAGAATCGTACATTATCCCTGATGAACATAGGCTATAGAATATTTTCAAAAACGTTTGGGATCCGTATGAAAACTTCAATAATGTAACCCAAAGTGTGAAAAAAAATCATTATATTGCGTACGCTGTGGAAATTATTGACAATAAAGCAAAGTGATGTACTACAGTTTTATAAAGGACCATATGTCTAACTATTACAGTTATGTCACAATAACTACTTTTTCATGTTGAAATATGCAATAGTACGCGACCTAGGCCACATTATTCGTACCTATATTAATGTTTATCCAAATAATTCACTTCGTATGCAAGGGTATATCAGTACCCGTAAATTACTTTTTGAATTATAGCATTCCCAAGTTCCATACAATAGTAATTTAAGTAACATTTTGGATAATTCGATGTCTATGCCTAATTTTGGCGGTCAAACGTGCTGTCGGTTTTTTGTTTTTTAAGAAATATTGTTTTATTTTAAGTTTACATTGTAATTCATATCTAATTTCAAAGAATATAAAAGCGAAAGTTTCTTTGAAATCCACTTGACATACAAAGATGAAATTTGACAGAGAGGTAGTTTATAGTTAGTTGACGTCTGCAAAGAACGGATTTTGCAACAGGGCCAGATTAAGGAGTTGTAAGGGCTCTCGCAGGTTTGTATAATTTTTTTGCTACAAACTAGAAATTTGACGGAGGTAGTTAGTATATTTTGCGAGAGGGGCGTGGAAGGCATTTTATGTTGACTGAAATATGAAACATCATTAAACTTCATAGTAGGTACTTTATATCTTCATTATTACGCAGACGTAGTCGCGGGCAACTGCTAGTTATGAATAAAATAGTTTCGTGTAGGTGTTTTTCTTTGGCAAAAATAACATAACAAACTAATAACAATAAAAATTATCGTAATCTTTGCATAAATCAATCACTCGTCCATAAAGTATAATCCGAAATAATAGATATGAGGTTTTTCTAATACTCAAATTTCGCAAATAATATCCTAAAAATTATTTTGATAAGTTTATTGACTTCGTATCGGTGACGGGCTTGAATGAAGTGATTAACGCTTGGAAACTGTGTCAATAATTTTAATTTAAAAAATTATATATTGGTTTAGGTTATTTGTGTAACCTAATTAAGTTATTTGTTTTTATCTGACAGTTCGTAAGCTTTATTTATAGTCTACAATCTAGATCAGTGATTCCCTAATAGGTCCAGCTGGACCCCTTGGGGTCTACGGGAGACTCGGTGGGGGTCTACGTCGGCTCTTAGTCCCCGTCTTATCAAAATTAACGTGTTAGGTTAGGTTAAAAGGGCTAGTTTCAAATCAAATCTAATGAGGTTTTGGGTTTATACTCTTATATCATTTTTGTTTGAGGTTCAGTTAGCCGATCTCACAAAAATAAGAATCGTGATTAAAGATCCAGAAAACATATATGGGGCCATCCCTAAATAACGTCACATATTTTGCATATCATTGAAAAAATAATGTTTTAATACTTAGATATATTATATTTTGAATACGTAATTTATGGAAAGCTACTAATTCTGGTATGGTGTTCTGAAGATGAAAGAAATTTTGTGGCCATATTATTATTTCATTCCCAGTAGCGTAGCTAGGTAACCAAAGGCCCTGGGGCAAAAAATAAACTAGGGCCACAACTAAACGATATACTAATCCCGCAAGTTTCAAACAAATATGTTCGAGACTTGTTGGGAATTCCCCTGTATTTTTTAAATAAGTTGCCATTATTAAAGTCGCGTTTCTGGTTTATTTGTATCCTGAATGTGGCAAAAATTTTCACTAGTTTATAGTTTGTACGCTGGGGTCTGAGGACCCCCTGGGCTTGGGGACTCGGGGCACTGCCCCGTCTAGCTGTCTAGCCACTGTTCATTGCGCATCGTATTTAACACCAGATTTACCAGACCAGTCAAAAAGATCAAATAAAAATTCTTACTGCATCTAACATTTTTTTTAATTATTCTAATCTTCTTTAATCTATAACAGAAGAATTAGTTTTATGAACTTTATATTATTGATGTGAAACTTCTTTAGAAACCGGATGCAACGGAAATACGACAGGTTCTGACGTTTCGCGCGCGAATTTCAAAATTTGTTTTTGCGATATCTCGACAACCGATGACGTCAGCGCGACCGCGTAAAGGGTTATTCTGATCGAAATTTGGAGGCCTATTCGATTTTTGTATTAAAAAAATTTTTTTTTTTTTTTAAATTTTTTTTTTATGATTTTGGATGGCGAGAGGGGGTGTGGAGGGGAAAGGGGGGGGGGGGGAATCGGCGGCGGCTCGCGCCGACCTTCGGTCGACGCTCGATTTATGGCTATATGTCTTACGTGGATCGCGATTTTTGGTGGGTGGGGTGAGGGGGGGGGGGGGGGGGGGGGGCTCGCCTTATTGGCTGTATCTCCGAAAGTAAACGTCCGATATAGTTCGTGTAAACGACAATCTTGGTCAGAATCATAAGCTCTTTCAAGATCTGAAAAAATTTTTCAGGATTTTTTTCAGGAACCGAAATTTTTTTTTCCGTATTCTATTTTAAAAAACTAATCTATGTAAAAGTCAAGAGGCCGTTCGCGGCCGGCTCCGAAGGCACCCCACTAAAAAAAAATGAAAATAAAATTAAAATATGGAACTTGAGCAATAAATTATGTAATTATGTTAAATAAAATATCTTTTAAAATTAATCAAAATACTTTCATTTTTAAACGAATAAACTTTGTAATTATCCTACCCTTGGTATATATATTCATCTCATTCTTTTCTCGATTTACTGAAGTTTCACTTCTATCGTGTATGAATCGCACACACACCTTTTTTTTTTTTTATATATCGTGACTTCGGGAAGGCGTATGGCGAGAAGAATATCACAAGAAACTCGTCAATCATAGCCTGTACATAAAGTAATAATAATAATAAAAAAAAACTGAATTTTAATTCAGAAAAAAAAGTGAATAACAATTTATAAATCATATTACACAGTGGTTACAATAAATGTCAAATTAATAACATATATGTATATAAAATACATGTATATGTCCAATAATATGTATATAAAAATAAAAAAAATTATATATATAGCTACCTATACAACATTTAAAAAAATACAGTAAAAAAAAAAAAAAAAATAATCCTTCTAGTAAGCCAACAGTAAGTCAAGCTCAAACACTAGTTTAACCACGCATTTCCATCGCTCATATAATCAATAATTCTGTAATAAGCCTTTTTAATTAGCGTCTGCTTTACAATCTTTTTCAGAGCAGGAGTGGGCAGACTTGTTAAGTCATTGGGCAATTTGTTATACATTCTGATCCCCACTCCTATAAACGATTTACGGGTTTTTGACAAGCGAAAATAAGGTACTGCCAATTTGTCACTGCTTCTAGTATTTCGAGATTGTATATCAGAATTTCTATTAAAATAATTCTTATTCCTATGTACATAAATGATATTTTCGTAAATAAATTGTGATGCAACTGTGAGGATGTTAAACTCCTTGAATCGTTCCCTAAGTGAGGTACGGGAGCTCAGATTGTAAATCGAGCGCACTGCCCGTTTCTGTAAAATGAAGATCGATTCGATATCAGTTGCGCTACCCCATAAAAGGATTCCATAAGACATAATACTATGGAAGTAGCTGAAGTAAACTAATCTTGCAGTATCAACATCAGTGAGACGTCGCACTGTTTTAACTGCATAGGCCGCTGAACTTAATTTCTTTGACAACGATGAAATGTGAGGCCCCCACTGAAGCTTAGAGTCCAAGGTGATTCCCAGAAATATGGTATCATCTACGACTGCAAGGTCCTGTCCGTTGAGCTTAATTTCGGTACTTCCTCTCTGTACATTTGGAAGGGAAAATCTAAGACATTTTGTCTTCTTCGCATTGAGTACCAGGTTGTTAACCGTGAACCAGTTGTGTACCTCTGAAAGCGCAGTATTCACATCGTCAAAAGTATTCTTTTTCCTATTAATTTTAAAAATCAAGGAAGTATCATCAGCGAATAAGACAATATCCAGAAGTCCACGAACTAGGTACGGTAAATCGTTTATATAAACCAAAAACAAGAAAGGACCAAGGATTGAACCCTGTGGGACACCCATTTTAACCCTAGAGCCAGAAGATGTAGCACGATTTACAGCCACTCTTTGCGTATAATAAAAAAAAACCAACCATTTAGATTCAATATAATTTATTGATGAAATCGAATTACCTACTTCTGGTTTGAATTCATTCCTATATGATTATAAACATATCCCATAATATAGAAACATGTTATTTGCTAAATATTAGAAGAAACAGCCTTTCTGATCTGTCCTGAACGATTGTGTGCCTTTGTAACATTTAGCAATTAACATGCATATAAAAAACCACTAAGCTGTACCTACCAAGGCGGATATCTATAAAATAAATACCAGAACTGGGTTAACACGAATTATCACATACGTAATACCGACTTGGGAAGACAATGGTATGCCGAGTAGTTCGATTAATCCACCGAAATTCTCCAGATAAAATAAAAGGCAACAATTATGTAAGCATGTATAACAGAATAATTAATTTTAAGATAAGGTTTGTTTTTCTAGAACCTAATTTTATGTGTGAAAATGCTAATGCGAAATAATAAAGTGGATTAAAATGTATTAAAAATATAATTATCACAATGCATCAAAAAATCAAATCAGAACGTCAAAACTTCAAATCTTTTTAAATAAGTATTTTCGGCTTGTTGAATTGACCGCCAGAAGCTAATAGAATAAAAAGATGAGTTTCAATCCAAAAAAGTTAAGTTAGAAAGTTGTAGCTATTAAAATTATTTTTAGATTGATGTTTTACGAAATATTGATTAACGCCTTATATATATATAGGTACCTATATGGAGAAAAAAAAACGCAAAAAAATCGGTATATGTCTGGAAATTAATATTGTGAATACGTAGAATCGGACTTTTTTTTAAAAAAAAACAGTTTTAATCATAAATACAGTTATTTAGGACGCTCACCTGTCATTTAATCAAGAATGACAGGTGAGCGTCCTAAATAACTGTATTTATAGTTCAAATTTACGCTTAACAAGTGTATATGATGGTTTTAACTCAGCTTTAGCCCTGATCATACGAAGTATTTTTCCTTAAATAGAATTATCCAATGACATAACGCCTTGGTGGGTAGCCAGCCCAACTACGTACATACGAAAACTATCTAACAGCTATGTAGAATACTTTAAAAAAGCCTCCAGTGTCC
>JAPWLS010000843.1:0-103569 GCA_028551675.1 Tineola bisselliella | reverse complement strand
ATAAATAAAATTTTAAAATTAGTATACACACTACGTACAAATATAAATACAAATAAAAATCATACAAAATACTATTGTAGTTTTATTATAACTATTTTTTGAAAAAAGTGGCAATACAAAACTGTTATGTAGGGCCTAAAAATTGTTACAAAAGTTTATTTTTTCTATTGAATAAATATATGTATATATAGTTTTATGTCATTCTATTTATTGTGTTTTATTACGACCGATATCCCATGTGAAATGAATGGGTACGTATTCTTTAATCCTTATTTTATTTACATTGTAAAATAGTGCGATATTACATCTACGGTTAATATATATTTCATTATATGGAGGAGGGGGTCGTTTAAAATTTCCTAAGCTTGAAGGGGGTCGCTATATAAAAAAGTTTAAGAAGCCCTGCAATAGTATATTATATTACCTATATCTACGCGTATATTTGGCGTCAAGTTGTAACGAGTGGAGCGCCAGCGATTGCGCTCCTATGAAACGAAGTTTAGTACGATTCCTAGCATTGTATTCAATGAGTGCGAAAGAGAAACATGCCGACGCGTGAAACAAAAGATTTCGTATGAGAAATTAACCTAATCTGGAGCGCCGCTCACGCGCGACGTTGCCAAACCGTGTGTTCGGCCGTGCCGCGCGCCACAGGGAATGATAAGCATAGAAAAACGCTTAGTTAATTCTATATCTGATTTTCACAAGAAAGTAATAGATGTCTTCGCTCGCCAAAAAGACCGGCGAATGGATTTTCTGTACAAATAAAATAAATGGTAGGCTCTAGTTTTTTGTTTATTTTTTTGTGAACCCCCATCAAAAAATGTCACGAGCCGCCTCTGCTTGTGACAGCTCGGTTCGAAAGCCAGACTAAATTCGTGATAAGCCCACCGGAGTCTTACTCGTAACGCGAAACAATCTTAACCAGCTAGCGCAGAGCTCTAAACACAAACTGTGGGCTTATCACGAATTTAGTCTGGCTTTCGAATCGAGCTGTCACAAGTAAAACGGATCCGTTAGCAATCGGGATCATGAATTTTTACTAACGACTAACGAGCCCAGAAATCTATCAAATGAACGAAAGAATTGTAGTTCCAAACCCGCACGCGGTGGCGCTGCTCAAATTTCCATACAAATCGCTTGAAGCGAACTCGGTTCGAAAGCCAGTTAAAATTCGTGATAAGCCCACTGATATAGCAATAGCACGGAAAGTTCTATCGCACGTTCCCCTATCTACGTCGCTCGTTAAGCGATTTACAATATTGTTCGTTATGCGAGGTTCCACTGTTTATTTTTTAAAATTAAAATATCAATAAAACTTATAAACAATTTAGATCATATTTTGCAAGAGAGTAAACAAGCAGTTTTAAATTTGATAAAGGTTTTATTTGATAGGGGTCCAAAAGAAAATAGAAAAAAATGTTTATAGCTTTTGCTCTATTTCTTAACGTACGCATCATAATTTTGCAACTTATTAATTGTTATGAAAATTTTATAATAAAGTTCGCTTACTATGGTTGACGTGAGGATGTGGTTAGTATCCCGGTGCTATACATTGTTATCTGAGTGCGATCGCTAAAGGAATTGGTGTTAGTTTCAGTGTTTATTTGTGATATTATTATTAATTATTTTTATAAAACAGTTACACTAATTTAGCAATAAAAGACATAATAGTAAATATGAACACAATGTGTTGTGTTGCAACACTAACATTGGCTTTAGACGTTGGTTTTATTAGTTTGGACACAGGCTTTATAGGCACCGTCTTATTCATCATCCAATAGAATACATCTTGTAGACCTTGGCTTTCTAATTCTGGACCTACCATTTTACGGATGCGAATATTGTAATCATTTAACCAATTTATCTGAAAAGTAATAACACATTTTCCTAAATCGAAAACATCACAAATTATCTTTGGAAATTAATTAGTGATTTATCATCATCAAGATAGCGTTGGCATTTTCTTAATTTATAATCTGTTTTATAAAAGTTACATTGGTACCATACGAGATTGTAGAAATAGAACAACAGTATTTACGGTTATGTAGAATATTATATGTGCTATTCAAAAGTCCCACTCACCTCATATTCTGTAAGCATAGAACGATCAATCAATTTCGGTTCATAAGGAATCAAAGTAGCTTCACGAAATCCGAGATAGTTTTTCGATGTGCTAACTAATTCTAACACATTTCCCAGACGAACACCAAACTTTCCTGGCTCATACCACGATGGCTCTACAATTAGTAGATGAATATTAGAAATTAAAAAAGTGCAGCATCCTCTACGTAGCTTTTTCGTAAGGTCCTCACGATTTAGAAAATTGGGTCTAGGGCTATATTTAGGTTATATGTTAAATGATGTTGAACTTAATTCGTTATATTTATTGTTACGAGTTTTAATAGCGTGTAAAATTCTCTTACCGTTAGTTACGAAATATCCTTCTTTAAATGGATGTAAATTAGTGTCTTGTCTGTAGTCAATTACAACGGGATCTATAAAAAGTTATAAGTATATATTATTTAATAATTATTGGAAACTAAAATCAGGTGTATTAGGCAACAATATTAGGCAATATTTATTTTTTTGTTGTTGGAAAAGTTATTTACTTTTTGGCGACAAAGATTGTTCCAATTTTTTTTATACTTATATAATTTGATAACAGTTGCATTGAAATTTAAAATAATTTTGAATTCAAAAAAGCTGTTGTTTTGTTAATTTCGGAAACGCAATTATAGAATCAATATGACCTACCTTCACGTCTATTGAGTGCCGCGCCAATTCCATGCCCAGTCGGGTGATTGTAATCTTGTTTGTATGCCCATAGCGGAGCTCTAGCGACAGGGTCAGCGTGTGCAGCCGGCAAAGTGGATGGTGGTTTTAATAAAGCTAAGGCACTCAACGAACGCAGCACAGAAGTGTACGCACGTCGTTCTTCACGTGAGGGAGCACCAAAGTGTAATGTTCGCGTGACCATTGTAGTCCCCTCTGTAGATAATGTTAAAATGCAATTGTTCATGTATTTCTTATTTTAATGTTATAAACTTTTTCTGAAGATATTCAAGCCAATACTTTTTGAGAAAGAAATGTGTGATTTGACAAAATTTCTAAACTATATTTATATGTATAAGGATTTGATATTTATAAATGGTCAAATACAACGGAAAAAATACATATCTCACTTTCAGTAAAGTAATCTGAGGTGCGTCAATCGTGTATGATAATAATTTTAACCGACTAATTTCCCATGGCCATGATGTATCTACTGAGTTATTGACCAATAATAATCAGCGTTTATGTTACTATTCAGTGACACTATATTGTTTATACTTGCCATCATACTGCCCACCAGAGCTTATAATGAGTGTACTATTCGATATTACTCTGCGATTAGTAGTATTATGTTGTCTATAATCAGAGTCAGCTCCGTTTTGACCGAATGCAACTCGAGTCAACATTGCAACACCAACATAACCAGCCTGTGTATCACGAGTTGCATCCACTTTATGCGCTACTGACATCTCAGTCATTCCTGCACGACTTGCCTGAGAAAATAGAATAGGTCAGCACTTTTTGGTCATTGTATTAGAAAGGCTGTTTCCAATTTCGTGCAGCAGTTTCACTAAAGTGTCTATGAAGATAGAACGGTTATATACAGTGTTCGAATATGCCGATTAGTTAGTTAGTATAGATATATAGACTTACAATATTATCTTCTAAATAACTGAAAAAAGTACACATAGCTACAGCATCTCTAATGTGAGCTTTCCTCATCCCTTCAGTTTCTGCACCACTCTTCTGCGCCTTCAAATAGATTATTGGAGAAAGCAAAAATAATCTTCGGGTATGCGGCACACTTTGGGCAATAGCTGCTGATGCACCACGTTGGAATGTACCTCCAGATGGTACTAGAACTTTACTCCATTCGGCTGCTCTCCAGCGCAGTTCTGTGTATATTGCGCCGTAATCGTGGACTCTGTTGAAGTTTTTTTATTATATGTAGTGCTACACGAGACTGTACTTCATATATGCTACAATAAGATGTACTTAATAAAACCTATACAATAATTTACTTACTGAGTACAATTAAAATTATTATGAAGACAGGCATCAGCTGCGAGAGCCTCTCTAACTGGCATCGGCAGTTTCCCTGGTGGTGCGTAGACGTGCAAGTCCCGTGTACCAACTATCACGAAAGCCTTCAGTAGTGGTGCGTATGGTACATCACGACCTCTTATGTTTAAGAGCCAAGCCACTTCATCCAATGCAGTTATCACCATCGCGTCGGCATCGTTTGCTCGAAGTTCCTCGCGGACAGCTGCAACCTTTTTACGCCAGCTGTTACCTAAAATAATTATTTTAAAAAACATTTACTCTTTTGTTTTCTTAATAGCCTATTATAGAAAAATAAAAAAAATGCTTTCGAAGCATAAGCTTCTTTCTTTCACGTTGTTTCTAGTAAAGATATATGTTTAGGGTACACTAAAATACAATTGTGTTAATTATAATTATATTGTATCGTATTAACAAATGAACAGTGCATTGGTTTGATGCTATGTTTTATAGGATTTGCATATATGACATTCACACATGGCGTATGACCTGATTATTCCTTACCCAGAAAATCTATTTTATGCACATAAGCAACAATCTTGGAAGGTTCCGGTCTGATGTGGCTTGGATTAACTTCATCATTCCACAACTGATCCACTAACATTGAAAGTGGTACTAATTGTAAACCCTCTCGTTGTAGTTGATTGGTCAATCTTTGCCAATCACTCATTGCAACCAGCCTTGCATCTCCTCCTACTTTCCCACTGTGTCTTAATTGGTCCTGCATAAAAAATAGATTCATAATCTGTTGACGATACTTGTATTTTTATTTTACAGTAAGTCAACTTAGAAAAACATATAAGTGATCTTCTCTTTGCGTTATAATACCTCTAATAATCAGGCTATTTGGAAAAAGAGTGCAAACAACAAAGTATATGAGGCAGACAGACATGCTTTTATATAGAATGATGAAATTAGACTACCAATTCTAAAACACAAACAACTAATGATAGTTTAATTTTGAAATTATTTATTCTTGTTTTATTATTATTTATTGCTAAATCTCTAAGCAGTCTCACCGCAATCCACTCAGCTATTGTTGGTTGTCTCTGATCGTCGCTGTCAATGACTCTCCAAGCACAAGACAAGACACGCACGGCTCGCGAAACATCAGAGGATGCGACCCAAATCGCACTACCACCATCAGCCATTACCACACCTGTACCGACCCCATCCCAACCACTTATGTACTCCAAGCGACGTTCTTCAGGAGCTGGCTCGTCACTCTTTAAAAATATATCATTATTAATAATAAATTTTTAAAAAATGTTAAAACTTATAAAAAGGCGTAGGTGAAAAATATCAATTTTACAGGAATGCGATTTTTTGAGTTATATACTTATAGTCATACAAATTAGCAACTCACTATTTATTGAGGACGAGTGAATGTTAAATTTTTGGAAGTTATAAATTGATTTCTGCGGGTTGTACGGTAATAAATTAATTAAATTTTACCAAGTGTTCATCCGTATAGAAAATAATATAAGCGTCCAATGACTGCTGCCTAGGCATGCTTGTATTTTTCAATGTTTCCCGTAAGCGACCCAACGGGTTTGTGGTACTCATTGCATCTGGACAGAGTGGTTGCAAAACACTCGTGTCTATTGGCAACATGTTTGTTGGCATCATTGGAGTTGGTAAAACAGTCGTTACAGTTGATGGTGTAGTGATTTTTTTCGGCGGCCGTGTCACGCCACAACATTCTGTAAAAGTACAATAAATAGGGGCTAAAGTAGAACAAAGAAGGAGAAAGCGGCTAGCGACAGCGAAGCTGTAAGCGCGGGAAAATACCAGGATAACATAAATACAAAGCAGTGTGTGTAGACTGAAGCTTTCGAAAGCTTGCCTGTGCGACAAGGACATAATAAATGCTAGCGTCAGCATATATCGCTCTCGCTCCTCGTCCCACCCCTCATCTAACAACAAAGTTTGTAATTTCCTACATTACGAATTTAAAATTATTTCATTGTTTTAACTTTAATATAATTTATTAGGTATTAATTTGTGTTATATTATTTATATGCAAAATATTCATAAGAGAGAGAGAATGCGCCTGTTAACTAAATACCAATATGACACGGGTGTGTGAGTTACAGTGCGCAGACTACATACAGTCAGTCAGCCAGTCAGAGTCATTGACCGAGGAGGTACCGAAGGGATGTGGATTCTATTGGAATGACGTCAACAACTACCAGGACTTTAGAAGTTACAAGGAGACTATCTGGTCCTTTCCCTCTCGTCCTACGAACTACGTCAGCATTATGTATATTGTATATATATTACAATTTAATACCACTACTCTCAGTATTCCCGGTTTTTTTTTTAATTTAATTTAATATGAGATCTTTGTAAAATCCAAAATATGTATATAATTAAGACTAGTATTAATATTAATTATGTTCGTCTATATATCTGATGGTAAATGAAAAAAAAAATATTATGACGAATTTTATTTCACTTTCTTCTACAGTCTTTTTATAACTGAAGAGCAAATCAATAAAATTAATTAGGTAGCATGCTTGTTACATTTTAAAATTTTTAATTCTCTGGCTTTGATTGTCTTTTATTTGCATTTTTAAAATTATATTTTTAATTTTCTCATTGAGTGAATATGGAACACAAATTATAGGCAGCAATACAATTTGATATTTATTTATAAACTTGTTTGTTGTTTTTGTTATAAACAAGCCGTTGTGTCATTGGAATGCAAAAATAAACGGATACAAAATTAATGAATGAATGAATGGTTTATGAGTCAAGTAATCCCTTGCGTTTCCCTGCTAAGAATTCCCAAAGGGACAAAGTATCCTGCGAAGTACCAGGGCATTATGCAAAATAAGGAGTAAACTCGAGAGTGAACGGCAAGAATTTATCCTTTGTAAGGACGTTCAAGGATAAGGACATTGACCGCGCTCATATTTACGTAAACGAACAATGCAACTGACGCATTCGCATACTAAACCGCAATATGCATTGACTTATTTTGCACTACATCGAAATATACAGTATTTAATTAAATTTATTATTTTATAGTAATTTTTATGTTTACTCTGTACAAACTTGCGTATGGCATTAATGTTAAAATAAAATAAAAAAATATCAAAACACAATTTTATATTTGACACTATTGCTATAAATGAAATAAAAATACTTTGGGCATTCGGCTTCTTTATCAATCCTTATAATAATTTATTTGCTTTTGTAACCCAATCATCTTTAAATATACTTACAATTATTAATACTAACTCTATAAACAACTTTTAAAAAAATACAAATAAATATGGTATTATTAAAGTCTCCCTTATTCAAAATAGTTCCATCCTTTCGACACAGACTTGTAACTTTCCGAGCTCTCTCAATAGGACAACATGAAAGAAAGGAGAAGATTTTACATGATTTTGTCCCTTTTCCTCGCAGCAGTGTCCTTATGAACCATTCATTCCTTATCCACTCCACACGTGTAGGTTTCGTTTTGTAAATGTACTGAACTCGGTTTATTTCTTTCTAAAATGTTGCTTTTTTTAAAATATTTATATCGAAAGCAAGATGGTACTTGAAGAAAATGAAACAGAAGATGATGATAATGCGTTTTGTAAAAAAAGTGCGTGTGCGTGAGAACAATGGTTTGCCCCCTTTTTATACCAGGGTAGTATACGTTGTGTGGAGGTGAGAGAGATCCTCAAAGGACTACAATATTTGTGTGGAGGGGAAGCCATTGCCGCGTGTAACAATGAGTGGGCGTCAGTACTGATGATATGAAAGTGTGTGTATCCAATGAACGCTGAATATGAGCTTTCGGAAATGAACATTTTTTTATTTTAAACTTTTTATTTTATTCACAATTAAATACTGATACGTTAGGAAGATATATTTTTAAAACTGTAAGATAACGTTTCTATACAGAAATATCAAATAATAATATAAGAAAATGGTTCATTTTATTCTTACTCTTTTGTTATCATAATAATTATTATAATCAAAAATTAATAGCGGTTAATCAAATTAATTTTAAAAAAACTTTTCATTAAATTGGGGGAAATTGATAATTTTTATGCATATACATTAATAATGTTATTTTCAATCATTAATAACATTCAAGCAATACAAATAATTCCTAGTAAAAATAACGAGATGCCGCCTGTCAGAAACTGTGCCCAGAGAAATTTTGCTGAGTCAAATGACGTCAGATTTTCACCAGGATCGTATGAATGTCAAGAGTTAGCTGTGGATTTAGACGGCTGATTCCAGTTTTGTTGATTGATAGATAATATCAAATATTTTTGTACTAGGAGCAACGTTACGTGCTTTAAAGTATTAGGTAAACATCATTTGCTAGGAGTTATTGCAACATTGCTGTTGTACTTCACGAACTCTACATTTGAAACTCGCTTTCTAAAAGAAATTTTAGAGTTAATGTTTGATTAAATATTATAATTACATATTAATTTATGCTTTATCAAGCACAGAAAGCATATTATATTTAAAACAAATATTACTTCATTTTTTACTAAACAATTATTATTAATTTTATTATTACTACATATTATAAAATAAATATATGCCACTAAGAAAAAAATATTTAAAAGTGATGACTTAAAAAATGTTGAACTTGAGTTTATATAATTTTACAATGCAGATTTTCTTAACTTTCAAAAATTTTAAATTACATATTAGATTCTTAACAATCTTTGAATGTAGTTCGAGCTTCAAAAAAATACTTATAATAACACATTTATAACTAACTGTACTTATCCGTCGTGCTATTGAACTTACAATGCTCCCACGATGCAACAGACGAGATAACCAGGCGGTTGTTTGAGTTCAGTTAACAGCTGTTCAGTTTTCGTCACACATTTGAGTGAAAGAGAGGCACAAGAGTGAAAAGGACAACGTTACTATATTTGTGTTTTTGTTGTAGACTGCAACTCTGTGCATTTTCTGTTGCCCTGGTGAAATGCTCGCCGTTGACGCATGTCACTGTGACTTGGGGCGGGAGTCACGTGTGGCACGTGATCCTTGGAAGTGGCTATTGTTTGTCGAATTGTATATTAATTTGTATTAATTATTACAATAATAATAATATTTGATTAGTTAATTGTTATAGATAGATATTCAAATTATTATTTATAAGTATTTATCTAAAAAACAAATTAATTCTAATCTAATTAAATAAAGGAAAGTAGGTACAATTGGTTGAGTCATTTTATTACCGTGTGAGTGAGTGGTATGTATGTATGTACTTGAATTATACAAGTAAGGTAATCGTGACACGTGTATGAAAGGGTTGCACATGGGTTAAAAAGCACCAAGATAACAGAAAAACGTAGGAAGAAGCAGAACCCACATGTTATCATGTGTGTATTAGATGAGCGAAAGAGACATTGAAGTATGACGTCGCGCGTATTTCTCTCTCTTTCTTTGAATTTCTTTTTATACACACGCAACACGCGCACACAAATTAATCGACAGTGTTTATTTATGTAGAATATGATTGAAGGGCATGGGGGAACGCTATCTGTTATGCCAATATAACTTTTTGACGCAGATGTAGCAGACCAATATACCTTTTGAATTTTTTAGACCTTTCTTCATAATATCAAATTCAAAAGTGAATCTAAAATAAAAGTTAAAAACAAACCACAAAATTAATTTAACAGTGTAAATAAATCACTTTGGAAAATACTATAATAATATATTTTTTTTTAGTTCCGCAGCCCTGAACAATTAAAAATAATTTAAATTTATAAGTGTTAAAAGTGAAAAAGATGAACTTGCAAGATTAAGAAACGAACGAACAAACAACGAAGGGGCCTGCGATAACGAAGTTTCCTCGATACTTCCTTTACCTTTATGTATTCCTATTACACGAAGTCATTGGGAGTGACATCTCCATTATTTTTGTTTACATTTCACAATTTTAATTTACACCTTCACACTTCGCTATCTATTTACTTACTAAATCATTTTTAATTACAGTTTATTTGATGTTGTGTTTAATTAATAAATAATTCAAATGCATAAAAATATTAAAGGGTTTATGGTTAAGAACTTGTAAATAATATGTGAATAGAAAAAATAAAGTTATGAAAAGTTAAACATTTTAAAATTGGAATCATTGATAATAAAGTAATAAATAATTTATTTGTAATAAATAATATATTATTTTTATTAAAGTAGCCCTTTAAATTATTTATAATATAACTCAGAGTACCAGGAAAACAGAAGTTGTGAGAAGATATAAAAGGGCTCAGCAAAGGGCCCTTCTCGCATTTCAAGGTTCGGTTACGCATTGGGCGTGGCTTATACAACCAATCGTCTTCAAGAAACACACGCAATACGCAACACTTTCAACCGCGCGCGGCCGCTATCTTGTAAATGGGTCACTAAAATTCTCTTGACCGACGAACGTTGCGTCAAACTTTTATAAATTAAAACAAGCTATTATAGTCGAGTTATTATAATAGACGTGTAACTGATAACACCTGTTCTAATCTTCCAACGCTTTGGTTTCTTTAGTTTAGTTTGGTCATGAAAAAAGTTAAAATAATTCAATTAAAAAGGCTATTATTATTTTTATTCTATTATTCCTTAAAATACATAATGAGTAATGAATTAAATAATAAACAAAAAAGAAATATAAATTTTAAGATCTCTACAGGATACGAATTTGAGGTCGTAATTCCCTTTCACAGCAGCACGGAGCGTTCAAATAACTCCTGCAATGTTCTGTTAACCTGGTTGTACTGTATTCGGTGTTAACGTGGTTCCGCCTTCTTAGAGCATCCCACGCTGAAAATAATTGCGGGGGCGTGTACCTCAATTTTCAATTAATGTTATTCAAATAACATAAAATAAAGTTTTAAAAATTAATCAAAAATGTTTATAACTTTTTTTACATAAAATAAGTAATAAAATATAACACAAATAAAAAAATAATTCATATTACCTATAAATGTGAAATTAGGTCACGGATAAACCGAGTGTCGGAATTAATGAACATTGGAATTTAACAAGAACCGGAAATTGTTTCATCTGCTACCAGGGTATGAGAAATTCTAAGAGATAAATAAAACAGATGTGCTACGGATATCCGGAAAGCGTAAACTCTGAAACCTACTTACTGTATAAGGTTTACTGTATATATGTCATTTTTGTTTATAGAAAATCTATTTTATTTGTATAACTATAAAAAGAAAATATTTTATATAGAATTTAAGTTTAATTAATTGTCTTACATAGAAAACTGATAGTAGAAAACTGGTAGAAATAGTGTGTTTTCTTTATTATTTAAAAGAGTCGATGTCGATATTCATGAACGTATTGGAAATGTATTGGCGATTCCCGATAATGTCGAACCGTTCGGAAAGTACCAAGGCTGCATAGATTGCTAGAGATGTTTTGAACAGAAATCGATACCCCATTGATACGCTTTTGGTGCTATAGATAGGAATACATTGCAATAGATTGAACGGCAGGTATAGAAAACTGACAAATCTAACGCATGCGCAATTGGGGTGTTGTTTCGTCCACAAAAACACGTATCCATGCTTGGAAATATTTACTAACTGAGATGAATATATATACCAAGGGTAGGATAATTACAAAGTTTATTCGTTTAAAAATGAAAGTATTTTGATTAATTTTAAAAGATATTTTATTTAACATAATTACATAATATTGCTCAAGTTCCAATTTTAATTTTATTTTAATTTTTTTTTTAGTGGGGTGCCTTCGGAGCCTCTTGACTAAAATTAGTTTTTTAAAATATAAAAAAAAAATTTCGAAAAAAAATATTTTTTTCAATAAGCCTTTGTCGTTTAAAACTATATCGGACGTTTACTTTCGAACAAAAAAAGTCATAAAGGCGAGAAAATATAATAAATAACAGTATAAAGAATTACAAAACCACAAGATTTAAAAATCAAATATAAATTGACAAAATATTTAATTATAATAAACAAAAGAATCCGTAATACACGGTTCGTTCATACATAAAAACTTATACAAGTTTGACAAGGAAAACATAATGATATGCGTAATTAGATCGACGTTGTAATAGGGTAGCATATCTCCGTAGTAGGTAGTATAAGAACTATAGTATGACGAAAATTCTGTTACACTCATACAAGTCCAGTCGGTCCTACACCTTTGTTATTTTTTGTAGTCGTCGAATGACGAAGCCTGGTTGGTCCTCTTATACTAAAAAGTTAAAATCCAAATCTACCAGGAGAACATAACTCGGACAGAGGTTCAAATTAGGTGTTGTAGTGGGCCGATCCCCAAAACCTTATTCTTGAGACAAAAAAGAGTACATGCCCTTATAATATAATAACCAAATAATTCCGAGTTAAATTTTGTCGATTCAAAATTAAAATTCAAGCTAAAGTTATTAGAACCCTTTTATATTAAAGATTAATTTATATGTTAATTTGAAAAAAGAATCTGATTCGATCTTGTTAATGCATTAAATACTAAATATGATAAGAATAGCCCTTACTGAAAGAGACAGTGCAAAGGAATGTAAGAAAGAGAGAATTTGGCATTCAGCGAAGTTTTTACATTATTCATTTTGCAGCTATAATCTGAGAATTTAAATCTTGTTCCGAACATTCCTGAGAGAGGAGGGAGAGAAAAGGGTTGGACTTTTTTGAATTTTTTGTACCAGGGAATTATGAAAGCGTGGTGGTTGCCTGGCGTTTTCTTAAAGAAGGTGTACCTACTCGAGTTCCAACAACCAGTATGTCTTTTTTCTCTTTCTACGACTGAAATAATTGAATAAACAATTTAAGAATAAAATAAATAAATGTAATTTATATGTGTTAATTATAATTCGATTATTATAATTGCTACTAAGCAAAAGGGACCAGAAGTATCATCTATCTTTTAAAAACCTTTGAATGGTAACGGTATAAAAACTTGTAGGTATATTTTTTATGCAGGTAGTCAGTCGCCCATTTTTTGTGATGGTCAGTTGAATGAAACCGCAGGGTGTCTGGTCAGTTGCCAAGCGAGCTGGACGCGCGCCCGTCTCCTGCGGCCGTTGCACCAGGAGCGCATTACACTTGTGGAGATGAACGCACAGGCGTTCTACGAGGGAGGGTGCGGTGCAATCTGTGAGGCCAACGAACTCCCACATAAAGTTTAATTTTACTCGCAATCGTATGAATGTTTTGTCGTATTTATTGTGAACTTGTTCCAATTTCAAAAAGGTTAAATGTATAAACTGATAAGGTTGTACATAACAGTTGATCTAGTTTAAAAAAGTTTATTATTAATTGTATTTGCGGTCGTTTAAAAATGGAACGTGTGTTTCTATTTTAAACGCAGTGGTGCGTAGTCAATCTTTGGATTTGATGTTCATTTGTTTTTTATTATAATTAAAATTAGATATTTTATTATGCGACTAATCTTGACATCAAAGTTTAAAATAACTTAAAATACTTGTGTAGTTCATATATCTTAAATATATAAATTTTAAAAACTTTTATAAAGCTCGTTGAAATGAGTATCAATAATATTTTAAAATATCATAGTAATACCTTGCCACAAAGCAGTAATAGTCAGGTCGCAGTGAAATTAATTAATCATTTACCGCAGTAATGATTGTGTTATGTCTTTGGGTGTGGTTGCGTAACCGGGGACTGCCATATTGCCCCCATTACTACTGATTGAAGGACCACATGCCGCGACAAGCATCAGCAAAACAAATGTCCACAAGGTTTATTTTTTCTTAAACAAATATTATAGTCTAGTTATCAATTAGTCTGGTGGTGATCTTTGCATTTATAACTTTTAAATCCCAAAATTGAATTACGTCTAAACCATGATTAAAATTCATATACAATTTATACGTTTATTAAAGTTTACAAAAATACAATTATTTTTTTAAATAGTATTTTTTAATCTATTATAATAAATTTTAGTTTCTGCTAACGGTACTTAGCCAATCACAGTCATGCCCCAGCAACCCTTCAACTAGTAGCAATAAAGACAACTGGAGGTCACTCCCGCACCCGAATTATACCACACCTTCTGTCATTTGTCTATTTCAACACGCACCCTTCACAATGTTTCGATTAAGGAAGGAATATAGTTTTTTTCTATATGAATTACCTAGTACACAATAAACAAACAAACTTCATAAATCTCTTAGACTCGTGTGCAAAAAAGTTATAAAATCAATATAATACCTTGTTTCTTATATATAATCAAATCACCATAATAATAACAATATACTTTTAAATAAAGACTGATATTGATATTTTAATGGAGGTATTTGGGCTTCTTCAAGTTACTGACACTAAAACAATCTTCTTATTTATATTTATTCAAGTGGTCTGTATGATGAAATATAATAGTTTATAGGGCTGTGATTTTTCATGGAACTTCATTTCAAAATGTAAAAGCACTGAAGATAAAGTATGAACGAAATATTTACTTAGTTTTAAGAAAATTATTAAGACATCTAGATGATATTGATTGAAGGTAGGGCTAAGGAAGGCTTTAAGTAGGTTAGCAGTTATAAAGTGCTAACGATATTTTGTATTATGACTTACAGGAGCGGCTGGGTAGGGTGCGCCGTCATAAGTTACGTCTTTTTATGGATTTTATGTCATGCACAATACTATAATTACTCCATAATAAGCAAGCCAATCGATATTTGAATTGATTATTCATAGAACGTTTCGTCATATGTGTAGAAACAATTTAAAGTAATATTCATACAATTGTGGTCAATACGAGACAATTACTGCAAAACTTTTGATATAAACGCGATCGTAAACTTTGTAAAGTGCTTTAGATTACTTTATATTAGTAAATAACTTTAGACGTTACCATATGGCTAGCTAGCTTTAAGTCAGTTCTTTAACTTGCAATTAAAACATTTAACAAATGAAGGGAGAAAAAAGTAAAATATAAATACAAAAATCAACTGCTACTTAAAATGAAGGCCTTGTAAGTTCTCGCATAACGAATATACCTGTTCAATTTTGTTTCATCCTGTCTATGAGTTAAAGCTAAAAAGACTAAAAAAACCCTCGCAATGTGCGTGCGGAGAAAAGTGGCCGAACAAGGATATTCAAGGATAGTGAGTGAATAAACACTATTCTAGATATTCTTGTCTCTGTTCCACAGCCTCAGTGCTCCTTTAACGATGTAAATTTTACTCCTTGTAACTCATGTTCTCCTGATGCTTAAGGAACAAGAACATCCCGTATTTCTCACGCTCGCACCCTGGGATCCCTAAGGATAGACTAGTTGTCCCTTTCACTCTCATAGGTATGACTGCTCACTCCTTTGGATCTAGCCGTGGGAATTTCAACGGCCGCGCATTCCTATAATTATTGTATCTGATAGAGTTGTTTTTTATTAGCATCCTCTGTTTACGTTTATTTATGGAAAATGTAAAATGGTTGTTTCGATATTTTTTATGAAAGACTAGCATGTGTAATGTAACAGCTACATAATACATGGTTTATTGTAGCATTTATTTTGCTTACATCCAAATTGTTTGTATTTATTTGTCATGTTTTTTAAAACTTGATACAATAAATTCATTATAATAGATCAGTTACATTTTTTTAAAGTCAAGTAAAACTTATTGTTATTTTTCGTAAAATTTCACTCAATACCGCTTGACATTTACAGGAAATGACCCAAAAGCAGGCGCACCCCCGTTGAAGGGTGGAATGTAGGGAAATATCATCTGTCTGATATTGTTATAGATAAAATAGAGGCGTTAGATCGTGTTTCGATGTTTAATGGACTATTAAGTATTATGATTGTATGCTTTGTTTTTTTTTGACTCGCGAAATTTGCCTAATGTTGTCGATGACTTTTACTTTTATTTGACAAATTGCGATTTTTATTTTTAGCTGCCGATTATATTCTTTTATACGTATAGATTATAATTTTGCTAAATAAAAAAAGCATCATGTATATTTTATTATGTACTGACACGGGTAGTCTGTTAAAACAAAGACCGCTTCAGTAAAAGAAAAATTCTAAACAAATGATAACGATATTAGTGTCGCTCAAGACAACAATCTTGGTTTTTTAAGTGGGATTTATAAAATACTAGACATAATTATAATGTTTAAAACAAAAGACGATCGTAAATCGAGTAGCCACTAATATAATTCCATTGATAGTTTTTAATTTAAATAAATTATTTGCTACATTTTAAATCCATTCTATATTCAATATTTTCATAAAATCGGACAAATTGATAACTTGGACAAAAATACTGCAGTCTTAATAGCACCACAAAAACAAAATTGATTTTTAAATATGTGCAACAATGAAATAATTTAATCGAAGAGTGAATGATTCTTTCTTATGCCATTTTTTTTTTCATACATGTAGATAGATAGTGGCCCGTTCGTGATGTACATTACAATTAATATTGTTTATAGCGTAGAATGTATGTATTGTGTTTATTTAGTCATTATTTTACTTATCATTGCACCCTGAATGTAACCGCTCATACTGGTAAAGGGTAGCTGACAGATAATGCCAATGGCATAAACTCGTCTGTGCACGATTGTTGTGCGATACAGTTTTATCACGATCATTGTTAGAATATTATCCAATAGGTTTTATTCTATAAATTACTTTCAATGTTCTGTCAAATATTATTATGCTGTATTGTTGTTGTAAGTTGAATCGTTTGACCACATTCCCGCCAAAGGAAAGCAGAGCATAACCGTATTTTTTATTAAAATATATTTTATTATAAACTATTCTTAAATATTAGTTAATGATTTATTTACTCGTATTTTGCATCCCAATAATTCTATTAATTAACTCTATCTGTTCGAAAAGTTGTATAGAGTACGTTTAATATTAAGTACACCTGTACGTATACAGCTTAAAATAAATAAGCAATAATTAAATAAATTATTTACCTGATATAAGCAGTGGAAAAATTAGCAGGAATATTTTCGACGTATGGCGAGCAGTCATGTCTATTTTTTTAATTTAAATTATTACAAATTAAAGTTTTATTTTATTGTTTGTTCATATTATTATTACACGTAAAACTATGTATAAATTATATTAAATTTAAAAAAGTGGCTTCATGGTTATTGGTTAAGAATAGAGTGCGAAATGTCCCAAGCACCCGCTTCAGGAGTGCTGAAAATCACGACTGGTGTATCTATGGGGCGAATGTTGGGGATATACCACCCCACTGCACCACCACAATGCCATACAACTGTTATATGGAAAAGGGCAGTAACTGGCAAGTTTAAATATTGATTGCTGAAAAAATAACAAATTTTTATGCTCATATTTGATGTTTATGTCAAATGCAGTTTTTTCTTGTTGTTGTTTGAAATGTCAATAAACTGAATGAATATTCAAAAAAAGAGAAATAAAAATGAGTACTAAACTCATCTACCCAAAATATTTGTAAAGCTTGTTTTGACAAAATTATGCTCACAATAGTTGACCTCGCAGTTTACATCCATAATCCCATATTATACATTGTTAAATGTTATTTAAAGCCTTTTTCTTGTGCGGGTTGCCTGGTGAAAGGGGGCAGGGAGCGCCACACAATCATAAAGAAAATTGTCTCTTCTAATTGGAACTGCGGTATAGTTTAACATACATATGCGATTACCAATAAAGTATAGTATAATTAATTCACACATTTATTTCTTTATGAGATTTATTTTTCAACCAATTAGCATTGAATATAGACGTATCTACCTTGCGGCTGCTTTTAGAAAAATCGTATTAAATTAATTATAAAAGATAAATCAATGGAACTAAACTTTAAAACAACTTTAAAACTAATAAAACAAGACGTCGACTGTTTTTATTATATGTCTATCGAATTGAAATTAATTATGCATCAGAGCTGTTCAAAATCAATCAACAGTGGCCAATTGTTGAGTTGAACCTTAAAAAGGTTTCAGTCTATATTATATTTTCCAATTTCTTGCTATTCCTGGAATTGTTCACATTATTTGTGTGAATAAAACCAAGATTTCAGCTGAAGTTCTTTCTGCGTTTTCAATTTTAGGTATTTTTTTAAAATAAAAATATAATTGCGAAATAGTTTACTAGAGGGCGCTACAAAGTGTGGAAAGGTGCCGTTCATTATTTTGATGAACGGTGAAGTTTATTGTCTTCAACAGTTTTTATTGCCATACTATGCAATGCATTGTGTATCGTAGTGACCACGTCGGTGCCCTATTCTTGGATTATTTGGTTTCTTTAAGCGTGTTTAAATGTTTTTTGAATAGAATTTGACACCAAATTATAAAGAATCGAAGATGTTTGCAAAGGAGATTCTGACTTGTGAGCACACTAAACTTGAGTATGAGACTTGGGAAATATGTATTTCCGAGCAATTAATGAACTACTAAACTATAAGACGTGTTATTTTGTTGTAAAGTTACTTTTATTATTAAAAAAAAATTAGCTTTTTTAAGTCTGATTTTTAGTTTTTTTTGTTCAGAGTCAGTCCGCATGTTACCTCCCTAATTGGATGGCTCCCCCAAGGGTAAATGTTAGTATATCCAGCCCGCCCCGTTCTACAATCACACCGTGACATTTACCAGCACCTTATCGGCGTCATTACCTTTTACAGCTTTTTATTTAGGTCACGTTGACTAGGCTATCTCATCAAATATACCTATAAAATTAGGACGTACTTAGATTTCGCATGGTGACATAATTTGTCATTAGGTAATTTAGTCGCGATCGTAGGAACAAAATTTGCCAAATCACCAGCAGATTCTATAGATAGCAAAAGTATATATTTTTTAATCAAACTTTGTATATTAAATTCTTGAAAAAATAAAACAAAAATGATTGCTAAATAATAAAGAACTTACTCATATATAATTTATTAATATCATTCTTTCTTCAATACAATACGTCTCGGGTTTGGGATATAGATTTTCCGAGCCACATTAAGCTAGTAGGTACTACTCTTTGGAATATTTTTAGGTCGTAAAAGGCAAAGGAAACACAAAATTAGTAAACATGTTTTTTTTATTTATAACTGAATCGAAATTTACACTTAATATTAAAATTTCTACATTATAAACATTACAGGCAGTACAATGACCTCATATTTTGTATAAAAATATTGAGATGACGGAGGTCAAAAGATTAACAATGTCCCTAAACTATAGGATATTTTTGAATTAATATTAATTGGAAGATTTATAGAAATGGATTTTTTAAAAATGCGATACACATTTAAGAGTTATATAATATTACCATTGAAAATTATAAGTGCAATAATTAAAAATATTTTGTGAATAATTTAATGATATATTTTAAGGTAAAATATTATAGAAGAAATTTTGATTAAAATATTATATTAGAGAAGAAACCCTTTTGGCTCTAATATCAACAAATATAACATTAATTAATTTAAAATAACTATATAGGGCTTACTATTGCGTTTCATTTCATTAATTTTATTTTAGTCTACTCATCTTAAAGTACCATCGTGATCTATCTGGTGCGCACTACTATTTAAAGAAGGGTAGTAACGCGCGCCATCTGTGGTATGATATTCCGCAATTTCTGTACAAATTTCATTTCATTAGTACATATAAGCTATGATAAATTATTAAAATAAAAATTCCAATAAATAAGTTTAATAATTAATAAACAACCTTGAAGTGAAGTATATTGACTCTATACTCTAATTCAAAATTAATATAAATTAAAACTCAACAAAAAATCTATATATTATAATTATTCATTGTCAAAATTACATTAAATTATTTCGCAAAATTTTAAAATAAATTATACAAGAATTTCCATCAAATATTTACTAACATCTAAATTTTTAACAAATTGTATTATTTATTTATATTAATAACATAATTAGGTTAGGTCGTGATTTGCTTTTCAAAATTTGGGAGATATTGGATCTAATTATATTGTATAAAAAAGTAGCGTTTTTAGCCGCATTTTTGAGATATTATTAGTAACATTTGATTATTAAAAAATTGCAAGTTTTATCATAGCGTATTTGAACTTTAAATTGCGTAAAATTTCGAATAAGAAATATCACAATCTAGATATTTGTATGAAAATAACAAAACAAAAAGCATCAATTCTAAACTAAACACTCCTATTTCTATTATTATAATACACTGTACACAAAATAATTAAAAAAAAAAGATATATAAAAATTATATTAATATTATCATTAAGGTTTGTTATCCGCAAGAAAATAAACATTTTAAAATGCATTTCATCAACAGGTGCTAAAAAACTATTATTAAAAAATCACAATTACGACTTGGCTATTCTTGGACAATTCTCAAGTCATTTTAAAATAATAATAATATTAGTAAAATTAATATAAGAAAACTAATTAAAATAAAATCTCGCAGTTACAAAAATATTTGACCACGTTTTAGACCACATGACCCTGGGCTTACAGAGTTTAGATGACGTCAGCTGCTAAAAATAAGTTAACAAAATTTAAGCAGTTTAATAAAATTTGAATTAGAGCGTTAAATTGTACCCAATTCCCAATATTAATAGAATTATTATAAAAAAAGTATTCATTAGTTTAACTCGATCAATTGTCATAATTATAAAAACAGACTCAGATATGTCCGAATTGAGAGTAGTAATAAGAATTCAATTATCGTTGGGCGATTTTATTTCTTTAGAACGAACGACTATTATTCCTTGCAATAGATGTAGGAAGTTGACAACCCTTCGTCACTGAGATCCCCTTTTGAGCCCTATTCCCCGGGGTGTAGGGGTCTTAGTCGACAATTAAATTCTTTTACCACATCCTACTCACACGTAAAATTAAAAAAAATATCAACTAAGCTATTTTATATATTTTAATAGAGTCAATCAACTCTCGATATCATGCTACTTAATTATAATTTAATATATTATTCCACTAATGTTATTTATAATTAATTACACTATTATTAATAAAGCATAACCTAATAAAAATATTTTATGTCACTCAATCATTAAAAATTGTTACATTTAAGAAATTATGCATTTTATTAAGAAAAAACAATAGTGCATAAATAACTAGATAATGCCCACCCACATATGCACGCCAAAACCATTGAGCCACACCGATTGGTAAAACAATTGAACAGGAACAAAACTAATATTTGCTATCGGATAGGCCTTCATTCTAAATTTAAATCTATATTATTATTACTAAAACCTCTTCAAATTAGTCGGTTTATATACCTTTATAAACCGACCAATTTTAAGAGTACAGTCATCGTAAAAAACATCGGGATGAACATACTTTTATAATTCTCGATAGAATGACAGTTGATGTGTACTGAGTTTTTATTGAATTAAAAATTTGAAATTTAGCGAAAAAAGGATTCCAGTTTGTAGGATGTAGTGGATAAACGTGACTGTGATGTTTTGTCTGAACGATTTCGACTTTCTGGATAATGCTGAGAATAACAATTAAATAGATCAATAGAAACCAGATGCTGGTATCGACGTCCAGACAACTTTATAAAAGAAATCCAATCTGTTAGATTTACAAATGTATAAATTAAAAAACATAGCTCATAATAATTATAAATAATATGTTCACCCTGATATTTCTAATGCAAACAATATAATTGTATAGAGTTAAAAATTAATATTGGTCAAATGTACTCCACTTTAATAATTGACTTGAGCAACCTAATTCTCGTCTAATTTATTTGGCAGTCCACATACAAAACACATCACAGCCATATCCTAGTGCGTCCTAGCTCTCGTGCACACTGCTGCTACCTTTGTTGTTTCCAATATTAACAACGAGCACTGCCAGCCCGTTTCAGAAGCTGCACGTTATAAAACACACACAAATATACATACATACAAAACACATAAATACGATTAAACATTCTTCTCTCAATGCCGGTCTTGTCCGAAATCTACAGAATACAGAAGGTTTATTATAGTTACTGTGTAGAGATTTTATGCATAGAAAAAGCTAGCTATATGCTCGCCTGTAATTGGAAGTGCACAGTTGTTAGAGAGAATAAGAACGCTGAATTGATCTTGCATCTCTCTCTCTGCCCACTCTGGTGATTGGCTGCTGACTCTGTTATATGTTATATGGTGCTACAACAGCCAGTTAGCGGAAGATATACAAGCGGTTAGGAATGAGATTGTAAACTTGTCCTTTACTCTATGGTCATCCGAAATTGCTGGAGCCTGTTAACTTTCAGTAAGAAAAATGTAGTGATAATCGTTTGATTGTTAACCTTACGTTCATCAATACAAAATATTGACCTATTCTAAACAATATCTTATAACGTGCAGCCACTCTTAGTGTGCACAGGCCTTAATACTTTTGAACTGAGATTACGAAACCTTTATTATTGGTCTAAAATACAATATACGCAAATATACATTATAACTGAGTCTTGTAGTATCGAGTATTTTAGAGAGTTAAAAACTGCTAAACAAACTTTGCAAGTGCGAATATATCCCAATACAATGCAAAACATACAGGTCCCGATTTTAACATTGAAAAAAAAAAGAGAATACGAACCTATGTGTGATACTCTGACCCGGCAATGCTTCAATATGTAGATATATTTTTTAAATGTTTAAGTAACAACTGCGTTTTTCAATGTTTTAAAATCGTCACTGGACTCTCACTGCACCCAAATTACGAATAATATTTTTAAAACAATCTGTGGAATAAAAATTTCACCAAAAATCTACATAAATATTACAAAAATTTACTAAAAATATTTATTATATAATTTAATCATAATAAAAATTATAAACAAGAACAACTTTATTAAATTATCTCGCGGCTAATTTACACCATCAATTTTTTTTCTATGGGAATAGTTGCCGAAGAACAGTTTATGAACCGGTGTAAATTAACCCAAAACAAGATATTCAACAATATAAATAATTATATCATTTGTCACACTCTATTTTATTAGCAATAATCGCTTTTGCATACTCAATAATGTTATTGTATACACTCTGTACCAAAATAATCTTTCTTTCGTTACTTGGTGTACTTTTAGGTAAGTAACAATAATAAATGCTTTTTTTTTATTTGGTACAGAGCATTGTTGATGCCCTTGTATAAAATATGAACTTTTATGGACGAAATTATAACTGCTAAAGGCTCTTTATTTAATTATTCCCTTTTGTATAGTAGTAAAAGGTACCGAGAAATGGAAATATTCATCGTAATACTGCCGATATAATGACTCGTTGCTTTTATTGAGCTGAGTGATGATTTTAAATTGGTCGTGTTATACTTTGTTATTGCAAATAAAAGATATGAATATTTTTTTATAGCTTGATTTTCGACATAAAAATAAGAAAATTATTAGAAAAGTTACTACGATGATCAACTTCCAAGCCTCTCTATAACTGAACGAATTACTGTAACATATTCTGGCAAGAGTTAAAAATTGCGAATATATTAAAATAAAACCAGGTATGTAGAATCGTGTCAAGTTCTTCAAATATGCGATAATTCGCAAGATCGACCATCCAAATTTGCTAAATACTTCCATTGAAATCTCACAAAATCAGATCGACGAAACAAAAGTTATTCTGCTCTATTGGCTATAGTTAAAATGTCAGTAATGACACTGTTACATCAGCACATTAATCTATAGTTTACGGTTCATTTGTAACGTATCAAATTTAAATTAAATATAAAATTACTTTTAAAACCTGTCAAAAACTATCACTTTAATATAACCAAAAATAACTTCACTTATAGCTGATTGTCAACAGGAGCGGCAGATTCAGGTGCACCTCTAAACAATGGATTAACGCCTTGTATTGGGAAGGGATGCGCCTCCGTGTTGAACACCCATTGGTCCAATGGCATTATAGTATCGTCTGAGAATAGCAGGTATAAGTACTGCAAAGAGAAAATTATCTAATGAACAATTCGTTACCAGAAAATTTAATATTGAGCTATCTATGTAGAAGTCGATGTAATACTCATAATATGATACCCACCCAGGTATGTTTAGAGTCATCTGCTTAAAATAAAGCAATATCATAACATATTATATCAGTATAGCCTCAGAATAATAGACAAACCAAGATCCCTAATCAAGAATGTCTGTATTTATGTCCAGTGAGCTGATGTGTGCTTCCAGGTCGGAGTTATTTATATTTGTATAGCTGATACCCACAGCATAGGCAACAAAGTGTTTTAGGAATTAAATATTGATTTACCTTAAGAGTTTCAGCGAGGAAGTAACTTTGCTGCACATCATCTCCCTGTGGTGTCTGACGGTACACATTGACAAGACCGGTGTAACCACCTTCTACACGACAATGTTTCTCCAAAGCCTGAAAATCCATTAAAACAATTATATCAATAGTATTCAAAATAGTTCTTACAGTATGCGAACAAATACTGGGATACTGGTTATAGTCCAGTCTACCTTTTGTGTGTACTTACCTCAACAGCTTCCCATCCCCAATCTCTGTACTTCTGTTCTTTGGTCAGTCTCCACATTATGAAGTAACTCTCAAAAGTTTCTGGTCTCAATAAGTACACTTTTTCGTTGCTCTTTTGCGCACGAGCCTCGGCTGCTCCGGAGAATCTTTTAAAAATATATTGATTGATATAATAATGTTTATTTTTAAAATCTATCGCTCTTTATTTTATTGGCTTCTCTTTCTCACACACTAAAGATAAGCAAGACGCAAATAGAATTAATAATTTTTATATATAAAATATTCTCATTTGAGTTTTTGTTTATACATTGATTTGTTTTTAATTTAATTATTTCTAATAACTCATTATGTTTACAATGTAGATTAGTTTTATGTATTCGTATGTAAGCTTGGGCAGATATTATAGAACATCATTTCATACATTCTACTCTATCTCTTTCTACTCACCAGAGTCTATGAACCTATGACCTAGAATATTATTAATGTCCTTGAACATACCTAAATGCTTCTGGTCCAAGTTTAGTTTCAGATCGTGCATAACTCTCATGGCACGTGTGTGTCAATTTACGAGCAACGTCCATGTATTGCTCCGACAGGCTGTTGTCTAATGTTTGAGATGCTAACGCGAACATACCACCTGTAAGAATGAATTGACTACATAAGTTTTGCATTCAATTACAATCTTTAAAAAAGTACCGTTTCTTTAAAAATATTCCTATCATTTTGTTTATAATTTAAAGAATATAATGTCAATTATTATTGTTACAATAACAAGTAAAAAAAAATCACCAGCGAAACAAGATAAATGATCCATCTTCTCTTCAAAAATCCTCCCATACTTCACCTCGGCTAAGTATGCGAGACCGGATGGTGAAGTTCTTAGCATTTTCTCTAACGCAGGCTTCATCGCCTCATCAAACATGGCTCTTCCTTGATAATCAGTTCGTCCGCTGACCAGCCATGCCTTCAGTAGGTATTCATAGAACGAGTCACCTAATGCACCGAGTGACATATGCCCTGAAATTTTGGAAAATTAGGCAATTAGGGGCAGACCTTATTCTCACGTGACCGTAATTATATTGATATATTTGTTAGAAATTACAGTCATATCCACTATGACAACCCGGTGAAATAAAAACAAGGTCATTATTTTAATTGTTCTAATCGCATTTGTTTTAAAACACTCTTGTTATAAAACACAATTGGTATCGATAACGCTTATCGAATTTACGAACCATATATAAACGTGCGCAATAACTATTAGTCAAAGTAATAAAAAGAAAACTATATTCGTAAATATAGTTTTGGAAAAGCTTTAGTTTGCATTTGGTTTCATTCATCAGGTCTCCTTAGGAGATCCTTCTTTCGTCTTCTATAGCCAATATATAGTAATATACTCACTCTGTCCCCACTGCCCGCTTCGTGGATTGATGAAGTTAGGATACAATCCACCCGGCTTCTCGATCTTGTTCAATACATCACGGATTTTATCCACCTTATTCTTGTAAACTGGAAAGACAAATTGCAACAGTTCAAATTCCACTGAAATACTATCATGATATACTCAAAAACAAGGTATATTCAGAGCGTATTGAATGGGTATCTATCCAATCAGCAACTATTACTATGCTTGTTTTATGCTCTACTTATTTTCTGATAACACATATTATAATTATGACTTAAATATATTAAAGAAGCTCACGGTGATAACATTGGATCAGTCAAACCACTATCAGTACATACCCACCTATAAGATTCGATTCATTTGTGTTTCTTGAAGTGCAAGGTCACCATATACATCAAGTTGGAAAATATTATTTGTTTTGATTGAACATGACTCACCATCGTTCCCTGTTACTTGACTGAGATACGTAAACTCCATGTGTAGGGTGCCAACTTCAGAGAGAATGCTATTTGGTCCAGCCCAATGGTATTGTCGGCCTGCCTGAAAGAGTAAAACAACATTTTAGTAGAAAGTATAATAAAATATTTTTTTATTATTTTTGAAATGATAAAATTAATCAATGTCGAACTAGTAACAACAAATCGTTCGATTCTTATACTTATATAAAAATATAAATCATTTAAAAAAATCACACACACCATGAAACCATTGACGGCCCCATTTGTCTGAGGGTCCTGGAAGGGTCCAGTGGCCCAGTTGGCACCTATGTTTTGATATATTCGTTATGTATATTAAAGTTAACCTATATAACTATATCTATGATTTATTCTTCTTAAATTAATTCGACCGTTCTGAGTAAATAACCATATCAAATTAATGTCGAAATTAAAACAATATAGAAGATTGGGCAATCAATCGTCAACTTATCGGCAATATGGAAACTAACAAACGTCAGCACCAACAGTAATTATCTCACGACATAAATTGCTGACCTATCGCTTGTACGATTCATCGAAACGACAAGGACATCTGGATATTGATGAAAAAAAAACATGAGTCACGTCAAGAATAATGAAGAAAAATAGCTTAGAAACGTGTTTGTGCAAAATCCACAACAAATGAACTCAATAAATAATATAACGGACACACTGCTATAGATTTATAAATATTATAACATTTTAGGATCGGTAATTGAATCCTTCCTTAACTACGAGTGACCTGACCTAAGAATTTTGTTACCGTAAAGGAACCCTTAAAAAAGTATTTATTCAGGCGTAGACGGAAAGTATTGATCATGACAAATTACCTTAGAATTAGGGTTGATGAGTGAGTATGGTAGTCCAGTGGGCGTGTCAAAGGCAGGTAGTAATGCATCAGCTACCTCTACAGCTTTGTCCTTGAAGACAGAGTCGCCTGTCAGAGCGTAACATGATAGTAACCCTCCCACGAAGCGTATAGTGGTCTCGAATACAGACAATTCTGTGTCCTGGAAATTAAGTTTTACCCAAAATAATTTTGTTAATTAGTCATACTTACATTTGGTTATTGCTGAAATTAACTAAACCTGTGACGTCATATTTTAATTACTGTCAGAATGTAAAGCACAATATAATTTTGACTAATATCACACATGTACGAGAATCTAGAATTAAAACTGAAGAAAATAACGACGTACACTAATAAAATCTCGTTGTTTTAAAACCAGAAGTATATTTGAATCAAATACTATGGAACCTCATAACTGAGCAATGTTTGCAATTTTCAAGGAAAAAAGGCTTCATAATTGATATTTTAAACTAATAAACTATACTACAGATACTTACAATTTCATTAAAATGTAAATGTGACGCAACCCAATCTCTTCCTTCGCGGAATTCATCATGTAGGCCCATCAGATATAGTGTATCCAGTCCGTCAACAATTGTAGCACCGAGTTGCCCGCCGCCAAAAACGCTCGAAAGATGGGCTCGTTTCGATATAGGTTTCAGTTCGTTTTTGCCCCACGCATACAATTTATAATTATTCCACGCGTGTTGCATCATCTGAAATGATAGATATTATTAATGACCTCATTTGGAAATTGGTTATATTTAAGTATAAATAAATGTTATTAGTGAATGTTTGAGTTTATATTAAAGAGAAAATGCACTTGCAAAGAGAGAAAACTGCAAAGTTGTTCGAGGACATCAAAAGACTGCCGTCAATAGAGTTGATATAAAAAACGAAGACGAGCTTGTGGTACTCCAAGTTTTAATCTTGCCCCTTAGTGGCCACCGACGGAACACTAATGAAAGGATATCGGACTTTTGCCAAACCCATTAATTATTATTACAGGGTCTCGTAACTTTAAGGAAATACCGTATAACTCAGAAAAACTCTACAGTCCTTTCATTAAATACTTATTAAACTGGGATTAAAATCTATTATTTTTGAACAAGGCGAAAATATTTAACAACCGCGATACACACCTCCCTAACATGAGCTTGCATTATTTTCGTAGCGTTTGGTTGTTGAGGATCTATATCGAATATTATGCCATGGTGTCGATACGATTCGAGATCCCTATAAAATGATGTATCTCTAGCAACTCGATATGCCTTCATGTTACTTTCATTGACATCAATTCGAAATGAATACATGAGGTTGATCCCACACACTATTAGCAGCAAAAATTTTATCATTTTAAACATTAATCATTCAATCCAAAAATTATTAAGTTTTATGACCGCTTTTAGTTTAAAACACAATGACTTATTTATCATTCATTAATTAACCACGGATCGATTGGTAAAACGACCAGCAACACTATTCGGCTCGCCTATCCAGTAATGACTGAAGCGTTTGCGCAAATCGTACGATCTTTCAGTTAAATATTGATAAGACTCGAACAGACTAAATAATTGCGATAGTTGTTAGTTTCACAAACAGGAAAGGTCATCTTTTAACCCCACACTATAATAATAAATTACATATTTACTATTAAATGATATCGTTACGAGATTACTACAACATACAATGTTCATTAGTATGAAGCGGTTCGGAGACAATCCATCGCAATTGTCAATTGATACACGAATGAATGGCTACAGTGGCACCTTCAAGTGAAATGGATTCAGCTTCAAGCGACCCTCATGATCTCAGCCTCAAATGCATTTTAACAATCAATGTATGCTCATATAAAGGTATTGTGATACCTTAAAATAAGAAACAAAGTGCAAGCTCAACGATTTACAATCGCACCAATTGGATTTGCAAAGGATCAATTAGTTACGTAATTGATATGATGAGTGTTTAACACAAATATCTAGTTCAGTACTCTATCTTGTTTACTAGACATAATGAAAATCTCATAAAACAAGCGATACCACTATAAACATTGTTTGCGTGCAATATGTGGGAAATGGTGTCGAGTCGGGTGTGATTCTGGAGGAGAGAATGCGCGAGGTAATCTCAGCGAGTGTAATTAACTGTGAGCTACTGAGTGCAGTCCGAGGCACTTGGTTCGCTATAAATCCTCGGAGTCTTCCGCAGATTTACTGTTATAGCCGGAACGGCGACCATAACGTCAGTTTCCTCCTAGCTTTCTTCAGACTGTTCCACAACGAGTGACTTATAGCTAAACCCATATTATAGGGGTTGCAAGTGAAAACCTTAGTTATTATATCGCCTTTACGCTTTTAATTAGTTGGGGTGCCAATATTGTCCAATTAATGACTTCTTTTACGGTTTCATTAATTTCCTTTACTTCGGGGCTTCGGTAATTAATACCGGTGTAAATAAAATTCATACGATTAATATTTGTTATCGATGTGAAAAATGTATGACAACTTTATCACAGTAATAAAACAAGCGACGATATAAAAGATACTTAAGTATAGAAAAACATTAATCAGTAATAATGCCTACAGATCTCTAGAAACTGGTAGGAATGTCGTCAAGAGAAGACAAGATGCTTTGTCTGATCTAGCGATTTTGAGTTTTTCACTAATGGAAAATCTGCATAATGGGCTGCTCCCCCGATGATTCGATTTGGCTGGGACACGTTACCCGCCGCGCCTCGCCCGCTAATGGACCGTCGCTATTTACCCGTCGACGGAAAACGACAGTTTTTGTCGATCTTCTTTTGCAAAGTGAGCCCGTAAGTGGGCTCCCTTTGTGACTTAACTTCCTTTCAAAAGGATAAAACGAACGAGCGGCTACGACTCTCCGACAAACACGGGCTCCTTGTAAGCGATATCCAATAATGTCGATCGTTCAGTATTACCAGTAAGTACTTGTTTTATGATAACTAATATAAATAAACTCACGTATTTAACAAAAGGATTCGAAATATGAATCTAAATATTGACATATATGTACATGTATTTTTATTTACTTGACTCATAATGTAATCCGTATATTATTATCACAATGAAAAAAAGTTATTGGTAATTTATACACATTATACAAGAAACAATTAAAACGTAATTAAATCAAAACGTAAAGAGATACGGATTCAGTCTTTTAAATGGTTTTTTTTTTCATATAAAACGTGATCTCTCGCTGCAAGTACGTTGAATGAAAGATGAGGCGGAATCGGAAAAATATTTAATTTGATAGCGAGCGGGCGTTCATTTATCATTATCATGTCGACAACAAGGAAGCTCACCGCCGCGCCTTGCTCCCGTTGCCAAATCGCTACAGAACGCGGTCAGCCTTTTATATGAAGAGAAATACGAGTATGCAATGTAATTTGCGCTTTGTGGATTGTCGGCATTTGGGTATTCACTGTGGATGTTTCAAATTGTTTCTAGTTAGTGGTAATTTCATGGACAATTACTAAGAGTTCCTGAAATAGTTTAAAATTGCGTTTTAGTTTCAAAATAGGCTTAACAGCAATTTACTATGTTAAAGTTAATATTTCTACTGGATATTTAACTGCTAGTAAACGTAGATCTAGTACTTTTGAGATGTTGCCTTCAGGCGATATTACATGATATATCCCTCTTTTATAGTCGTTGTAAACGAATTCCAGGACGCCATAATTCATTTATAGTCAGTTGATTCTCTTCAATGTGAAGAGAGAGTAAAAATATTTTTTTTCACGTTGCTAATTTTACGATCTAACTTGTTCAGCGGTAGATTTGTATTAATCACATCTACAGCGAATTTCACCATATAAGCTCATTAGATATTTTTGTGAAAAATAAAATAACCGGAATTAGAGAAAGAACATTTACCTCTTTAGTTGAGAAAGTAAAATAAAGCGGAAGAAATAAACCACCAACCGTGTTACGAGTTATATGAAAGGAAAATGTGACTGGAGGCTACATAAGTTAACATGGGAACCGGCCAGGTGTCGCATCCGAGAGGAAATATTTTCACGCCTTCCTACACTCGGAATTCGACACTCGGGCCCGTATTTACTGATACAAAAGGGTAAAAGATAGATTGAACTATAACCAACGGGTTCTCCAAAGCGCTTAGTTCGAAGACAAATTGTTGACTATGAATTAGTTGTCGTATTTGGGTTTCCAAAGGTTTAGTTTTAGATTAATATTCTAACGCAGAAACTTTTCTAACACTGTTTTGTTATAATGCTTTACAACTAAAGTCGTTTATGTAATAATGCAAAAATTGTGTAAGTACAAACCGCAATTCGCATAAAGCCAACGATTGCAGAATCCGGTCTATTTGTTCAGTACAGCGTGGTACAGCGAGCGCGGAGTGGTGTGTGCAGGAAGTCGATGGAGGAGCGGAACGCAGAGCAAACAAACACCGATGCGTTTCCGGTGTGCGTCCTATCTACCTGTCATTGCAATAAAACACTAACCTAGCTTAATACCCGGACTATCGCTATTCGCTTTAATTGAGTGTTGTTTTCAACTCTTCAGGCGTTTTATTTTATTTTTCATATGATTTATGTTATGGTACTATAATCCAATTATTCCTAGAACATGTAGCAGTAGTATTATAGATATGTAGTAATATATTTTCAATTAAGTGACGAATATTCAATATGTAGATATAATCAAATTTAATTCAAATTAATCATGTTCGTTAATGTAAGTAATGAATGACGGATAATGACTAAGCAATAGATATTCAGATTACACCCCTACTACCGAGGTAATAATATACATAGCTAAATAACCAACACCCCGGGATATTTTGACAGCTCATACAAGGTTTCATGATGGAACACTTCCGAACTCAACGACTGCGATTAAATATTTGTTTTATAGCATTTAAATTATTATAATCTAACACATATGTATGTATATAAAAAATGTAGTATATCGCTCGTAAGGCCTATGTAAGAGTTTTATACTAGTACAAGTTTAGGGAACTCCGTTGTCATTTTCTGAATCGTTACACAAAATAGATGTGCATTCATTAAAAACTATTTTTTTACGCTTTCTTCACTATAGCGTTAAACAAACAAACAAGGGAACGCTTCGTCAGTATGGACCTTGCAAACTGTAATGCAACGTGACTCATTATAGTCTGAAATGAACTGATATAACAGTCGCGTGATTCGAAAGTTGACCATATAAAAGTTAATATCATGATAACACACACCTGCGAAAATAAATGAGGCGCATCTGTAATCAATCCTCTCTACTCGTAAATCATGACAAACAAAGCAGGTGGATGCGCTTAATTCTCTTACTTATGAACTTTATCACGAGTCTTAAAATTACACTTACGTTTTTATTTTGTTTATATACACAAATCTTAAAGTAATCAACGCATACGCATAATATTTAAATATATATGTTTTTATTACTTATCAACTAATAACGTTCTCCACCATAACGACAATCGATTCGACATTGAGATTTTAATTGAAGCGTTTAGCTACACGCTATTTGACCTAAATTACAACCCTACTATGCAATAGTTCACTATATACATACATTTTAAAAGTTGAAAAGTCCGTAAAAGCCAATCCAAAGTGGCACTTTTATATTTACTATCTAGTCAGACATAGGTTATAAAGAGTTAGTAACCGTAACATACTTTATTGGTTGCAAGACAATGTTTCATTTTCATGTTATTTATAAGTATATTAAAAAGTATATATAGCAACTGTGGTAGAGTAGATATTGACATAAGCTCATAAATGGATATTCACGTGTTGAAATAACCCAAAAATATCTCTTAAAACCTTAGTAAAGACATTAAAAAAGCTGTCGCCAATAATAAAACAAAAATTAACAAATAATGTTGTGCCATATTGCAGCCAGAAACATATTTCATTATTTGGTATTTACGTTGGGATTCCAGCGTGACAGTCAAATACGCCGGCATACTTGCAATCCATAAACTTCACCGGGTGTTATGAGACATATAGTCCCGCTAAAGCTCGTCTTAGCTCGAGGGTGCAAATATTTGACTGCGGATTTCAAGCTGCAACTTTTAATCATGAAGTATAATAATGGCCCGCTTCTACCAACACAGTCTATATGATATTATTAGTGGACATTTTAATCCACCTCAGCTTAATTAGAGAAGTAGGTTTAGTCAAAATGAATTAATTACGGCAAAAAGGACGACTGTAAAATAGTTTGTCTCAAAAGTTTGTCCCTGTCTGATGAAAAGTAATCCCTCGTGTACTATTTACCTGTTCCTTTATAAACTAATTGATTAATAGTCCCGAAATCGAGTTCGCTGCAATCGATCTCTCTATAATGAAAATTTAGAGAAACTTTTATTATGTTTATTCAATACCGAGGGATTAGATAACTACGCCCATTGTTAAATGCCATTACAATAGAAATAAGATACTTGAACAATTAATCAAATATATTTTTGATGTAAAACTACAATTGGGTAAGTATATAAAATTTTAGTTTCAAGTTTATGATATCAATATTCCAAGGTGAGAGTTATATCCGTACCACCCGGTATGAGTCGTAAAATAAAACCGATATGACAACTGCACGCGGCATGAGGAAGGGTGGATTTTTACAATAGGACATTCGATCTTCCCAACGATATTGGAATCCATATAAATAAAGGGTCGTTGGTAAAAGTTCCATAATGAATTTCATAAAGTCGACATAAATTAAAATAAACTCAAATTGGTACTTCACGTTCGTGCCAGTAGTCCATCCAGATTGAAAACAACACGTTCCTAAACCTATATTACAGCGTAATAATATGTTTTTCATCGGCATTATCTTTACAAGATAGCGATAAAACTTTACAGCTAACTATACGCTTATGGAAATTGTCTGTCCAGGCAATTCAGGCTCGGCTTAAGTGAAGTTTGTATTATAAATGGATAAATTTTTCAAATATAATACACAAGAAATCATTATAATTACGCTCTTTTTACCAAAAAGGTAATTCGATCAAAACCAGATCGCGAATTAACAGTATACTAGAAACAGATGCATTCAATTAATTTTATCAGTCTTGTTCAAATAACAGTTTAGGAAGTGGAGTATTTTATAAAACATATTTCATAAAAATTACAGTTTTTCAACATTATCGTTATAGCAAGGTTTATTTTAGGCAATATATTATTTTATTGTTAATAGCTTTAATTAAATATATAAAAATATCGCAATAAAAAACGACAAATTCCGTAAAACGAAATATGACAGTAGACGTTTCAATTTAATTTTTTTTGGGTTTTGTACATATTAGTGAAAATTTTATTACATTGCAGTATTTTATATAAATGATATTTTTTGACAAAATATACACTTGTTAAAGTATGAAAAGCTTTCAACTAAAAACGAAACGTTTGTTGAAATAGACACATAAAGTAAACCCTTTATCTTGCAAAAAGCTAAAAAAACCCGAGCATTGAAAATCGATGTTAGCTAAAAGCAAACCCAACGTTTAGATAAACTATTTTCAAAGACGCGGACTATTCGTATTTGAGAGATAACAAAATCCTTCGAGTGTTGAGACAGCTTCAACTCGATTTAGCGAAGTGGACACAGGGTCCCTAACGAGAGGCTCTATGTGGCTCTCAGAGACCGCTACAATTGCCGACCTACATGGAAAAGGCGGGATACGACTTCATGAGACCAGCACGCGTTCTCCACACACACATACACAACAAAAATAGTAATTTGAAAACCTAATGCTGGTTTACACCAATAATTTTGGTAACTGGTAAGTCATTTTTGTAGCTTACTCGTGTAAAAGTGTATATACAGTTATGCCCACTTTGACGAAATATATTCAAATAATTTATCAAATATGTTATTTATTTACTAGCTTATTAAATTTTATTAGCTATCAAATTATTCAAAATTTCACTATCTCCTACCACCTACTATTATAATTTATTGTACTAATATTTTATTACGATAACATGTTATTACTGTTTCGTTATCTTTAGTATTTATAAAACGTCTGAAAGGTGAGCGATATAAAATGTATTCATAAGTATGTTCATAGTTCGCGAACTAACATGAAAACTTGCGACTCGCATTGAATATTAGAACGAATTGACGCTCGATCGAGAATAAATTGGATGAAGTTCATTGAATTTTGTTACAGGTCTTAGGTCACGTATGTACTAACCTAACTGCTATATGAATGAGCATAAAGGCAGCCACAGAAAACCTCTGCATTTACCGACCAATTTGTTCCGTTCGGAAAATGTTCTGGTAAATAAATATTGATTTAATTTTATATTTTCTAACGTCTTGAGGTAAAGTATTTTGAAACGTACTATGTAATAAGATAAAGGTTAACTAACATACATTAGAGCTTACCATCAAGATTGTTAACAAATATCAAAAATGACTGCAGTTTTTGATTTATAATAGCCTGGTGTGGGCTACCACAGAGAAATAATTGCACAAATGTGATAGGATATATCCACTATGCCGACGTGAAGAGGCACATGTGCAAGCTGATCCCGACTAGGTCATCCGGGGAGACAAACTGGACTAATTACCATCACCAGATTGCCTGCCAATATTTTATAAATAAACTCGTGTTAATTCGGATGTTGGTTGACGTGAACAATTAAAAGTTACACTCCCAAAAGCCACTGATGTGCTCAAACATAAGGAAGTATAATAATAACATTATTTTGCCAGCATTTCAAAGTTGTGCATAACTAACGTACAAACACCAGGAACTGCATACAAAGCTAGATAAGATAAATATCAATGCCCATGCGGGTTACTAACTTATTTATTACACGTCAAACAAAGAATTCTGACTTAAGTAACTGCTAAGGATAACCGGCAGTCCCGTGTGCACTTCGCAGCAAGTGTTACATGATATATGGCATAATAGGCTTTGTAATTGCTATATAAAAACGTATAACATTGTTATGCAACTGCAGACCACTAATAAATCATGTTTAATATAAATTATAAGTTGATCTTTATGACTTGAAACGATAATGTTGTAAAATGCAATAAAACAAAAAGATTCTGTAATTTTTTCTAAAACTTTAGCTAATATATTCAAAATAGAGTCAAACCTAGATCGCTCCATTGCAATTGAAAAATAATCTAAAATTGATATTGAATATTTGTAAGTAAAATAAAAATTTATATATTAAATTTATTTACAATTAATATTAAAAAATACGTAGAAATTAGATTTGTTTTGCAAGTTGTGAAATGTGATTATAATTTTTGCGGTAGTTTGTTACGTAGATGTCTCGGATTAGATCCTATCACGATCCTAATTTGGGGTCAGGGGACTCTACGTCAATTTATTATTATTAATTATTTAATGGATGACTTGTATATGTATATGACTTGTTTCGCTTGTCTTCAGTTAGTTTTAATTATACACCTCCAAACGGTGTAATTATACTGGTATACGAAACAGTCTAAACTAGCGGACCTACTATTATTTATTAGGTATAGTGTAGAAGTGACTCTAAAAAGACATACACTTCTAATCCTTTCCTTAGACAAAAGTAAAAAAGAAAAGTAAGTAAGCGTCTACGTTACTTAGCGGTCTTTCTTTCCTTATAAGAAAGGCAATGTTAGTTCAAAGTCGGCTATGTTGGTTGAAGGAGGGCGGGTTTAGCTGTTAATGCGACTCTAGCGACACTCCGAGAAATTGCTCATTTAAACCAAGTAATACTTTTGTTCTCTTTTAAGAACTTTTTCTGTCTTATTTGTTGTAATGAAATTAATACATAACTGTCGTTGTAAAATGAGTACAAATATAAATAATAAAGGGCTTGTAAAGGGCTAAATGCAATCACGCTTACATTCTTCCCTTTGAAAATTGTTAAATTAAGCGTTTACATTTTTCCAATAATATGCGGAAAAGAAACAGCCAATGGCGTTCTGCAAGCGGGAATTCAGCGTAAACTTGATTGGCTAAGTTAGTGTACGGCACGTCTGTTAATCCATTCAGAGTCAGGAGAGTCTGGCAAGGCTGGTGGCGCTGAGGGTCCTTCAACTATATCCAACACCCCTTGCTTTGCATGTGAATAATGAATGACTATATATTCCTCTATTCACTGTATTTGTTATTACACCAAATGATGAAACTAATTTTATGAAGTTTTATAATATTCCAACACGTGTGTATTCAGTTAGGAACCATTACAAGTTAGCAGCTAAACTAGGCACGTAATTACATCCAGTCGGCTGAGATACGCGCGTTAACTGATTCAGTAAAGTGCGTCAGTTTGCTGCCTGTAGTCAGATTTGGGATACGGCCAGGAGTCAGTGAACCTAATGCATAGCCATAACATAACCTAACACTAACTTTTAGAACTTTGTGCATCAGTAGTGTAGATATATCAGGATTTATGTCAGTATTCTAATCTGAATGCGAACATCGCATCTCGAGTCACGAGCCGCTTTGTGCTCGATCGCGCAACGCCATTTTCACACGACTCGAATGCTGGAGCTTTTTAGAACATTATATTATTTATTACTTTTCCTATTGATACACAGATATGTTAGGAAGGGAAAATAAATAAACATTTGTATGGTTTTCTGATAAGATTCTTAGTTTTATGTCATCGCATCACCTCATTATTAATAAGCGTATATACATGTGTTAATAAAGCAGCAGGATTATGTGGCACAATGATTAGTTAGCCGGGTAAATTTGCGTAATCCCGTCTTGTCCAGATGCCTAAAGTATCGCAGTTTGGGACGAGAGTATTGAATTAATAAAAAACAATGCAATAATAGGAGAATACGTGTTTTCTTTCCTACAAACAAAAAGTAGATAATTTTCATAGTGAAATCGTCTTAAGTTGTAGTAACTTCGCTAAAATGTGTATATCATTACACAATCGCCCTACTCTACTTAAAGACCATAATGTACAGTATGAGTGGCTTACTGTGTTGTACAAATTATAAATTACAACCAAGTATCTAATAAAGTGTTTATATTTCAGATTATAGTCACTATGAATAAAAGAAAACTAATTCAACGTAAGTAAATAATGTATTCTTATTTTTAATAAATCTGTTGTTTCATAAATTATAATTTTTATTGCGTGTAAAACGAAAGTTATAATCATAAGTTATTTTAAACCATTTTACTCGTAATTATACCGTTAATTGCGTTTATATAGAAACGTCTTATTAAAATGAATTGAAAATATATTATTCAATTGTAATTCCGAACAAGCAACGTAGAAGATAACAAGCATCCAATTTTTCAAGTATTAGAATATTCTAGTGAATTGCAGTTTAATGTCAAACGCTTTTTCTCTCCAAAATAAAAATTCCACTGAGACGAAAAATATATTTTTTAATATTATATCATCGTTGAATTATCAAGAGAAAAATATTTAGTGCAAATATTTACAGAAATATGTGATAGTATAATCAAGTATCAATTTAAATTTTCAATTCAATTTAATTAAAAGATTAAAATTAAATTCCTTTCAGATATCAATATTTATAACAATCGACGAGAACTCTGTTTGTATATTAGATTATGTACTTCAACATAATATAATATTTGATTTGTTTTTTGAATAACAATGTTAGGTTGTCAAAAATTTGATTACCAAGTAGAAATTGTTATATACCTACACGGCACTTTTTCGCTTGTTCTTTGCTGCGAAGCTCTAATAGATAATAAAAATAAAGGATTGGGGAAAAGTTCGCGAAGGAACGGCCAAGAGAGCCAATATTCATGGTGTCTATCGGGAAAAAAGACATCTCATTCGAAATCCAATTTACGACAGAAGAGAGCAAACCGCACACAATCCGCCGGCACGAGTCTGCTCTACAAACAATTCATTTCAATTTCCATTGGCGAGCAATCGCATTTCTTACTTCCACCAATAACTTTTGCTCCACAGAAATATAATAAAAGAACAAAACAATTCCAGTTATCTACTATATTATGAAATGAAATCATGTACAATCAGTGAAAAAAAGTGCGAAAATTTCGAGTAATAAACTCGGACTTTAGTATATTTTTCATAAGAAACTGGTGCCATGGGCCGAGACTTTTACGCTAAAAGAGAACAAACTCAATGAATGATGCACAACTCGCAAAGTAGGATTGCTGTTCATTTCAACCAATACCTATTGAAAGTAACCCATTTAAAATAACAAGCTTCCAAAGCAATCATTTACTTGACAAGGGAATAATTTTCATAAAATTCTTTTATTTAAAATAACCTTTATGCACAATAAGATTTAACGTTAATTCTTTGCATGCTTATTTTATACACAATATTTACAAAAACCACATTAATTAGTAATTTATTTAGGAAAGTAAAAACATTCGTAGCAAAATAGGCCCGAGTCATTCAAAACATATTAAAGATGACAAACTGTAATGTAAACGGGAATCAACTTCAGAATAAAGTCATTAAAGTTCTCCTTCCTTGAGGGCAACAAAGTTATAATGAATGTAAATCTTCGATGAATCAGTGAGGATCAACATTACTCGCCTACAATGCCAGTTTCGGTGACATTTCACACAGAAACAGAAGAAAGGGAAGTTGCAGTTGTATTCATTAGTACAAGCAAATTTTTGTTAATTAATTTGCTATGCATTTATTTTGTGTCTCTACCAGAAATTATAACTAATGTAACACACTTTCTTCAACAACGGTTAATAAAACTAAAGCAACTACTTTATGCGCGTCTATGTAATGGCTACGAAGCTTTCGAAACGTCAGTTTATATTGGGGGAAAAAAACGCAAGAGCAAGCCGCATAAACTATTTTAAATTAGTTTCACTAACATCGAGTGATTCAATGGTAGTGTGTCATTTGAAGAAAGAACTTCACGCACGATGCATACACAATGAATATGTTTATTTACGCTTTCACTCGCAATGGGACATTGTGTTAGGTTTAGGCAAATACTTAAGGGAAAACTGACCTAATTTAATGTGTAGTATATAGACAATAGATTTGCAAGCAGCTCATCCCAGGTCACGACTCTGTGCAACTTCCTTTCAGTCTCGACAACGAAAACATCCTCGACTGTTACAACTTATTAAATCTTAAGACTTTATGACTTCTTACAAGTCAGTAGAATGGAAAACAGTGTACTTGAAGCAAGGCGGAGGTCGGGAGGACGCGAAGTTGCTCGTTTTATATGTAAATTTTTCACGTTCTTATGAATATGAAAATTTTCTATTAGAATCCGTCGTTGTCAGCAAACTCTTGATTCACGCTGGAGAGTAAGTGCTCTTTTGTCAGTGGATATACTCTACAAACTGTCTTAATAATATGTGTTAACCAAGAAGCGATGTGGAAAGGTACTACTTATAATACGGATATTATAAATATAAAAAAATGCAGAAAAACAAACTTTTAAATCCATGTCATGTCCATGTATGTAAATTCTCCCAGCTGAGCACTAGATTGTCGTGGGGTCTAGACTTCATTAATGTTTCACAATGGGCGCGAGAAGAAGCGGCCTTTAAGAGGAAAACTGCCTGCATAATGCACCACAACCATGTCCAGAGAATATCAGCTTTTTTAGTATCCAGCAGCGTAATTCTATTGTATAAAATATGAAAATTGAAACAGAATACTTTTATACATAAAAGAAAATACGTGTATTTAAGTATTATAACATAATAGGCAATAGTTCAAACTGTACGACATTAGAAACGTCCCTTGTCAGAATGCATGGGTCAAAGTGAAACTTTTGCAATAAAACAAGAAAAAGAGGCGTTTCGGCCTATAGGTGCCTTTTACAAAGTTACGAGTTGAGTCAAAGTGGCGCACTTGGACAGAAGCGAAGTTAGCGATGGTCAATAAACTTAGTCGACGCCCAGCCCGGGTTTCTCCCCCGAATGGGCCTACAATAAAGTTAATTTTTACCTTGAAAGCGGAACTTTTCCGTTAATAAAACAATAAAAGTCCTTCACCCAATTTGGTGAGGGAATTAATTTACCCTTAGTATCTAAATAATACGCAACTCTAATGTTTTTATAGTACAAATCACCATAGCAGAACTGTACCGTATAAATGTTTTTTGAGAATGGGTGCATTGCAACGTGCAGGCGGCGCATTATCAGGTAATTCACATTCGGAGACGGCGTGCCAAATGTTGAAGAGAAGTAGAATCCGGGCCAAGAATTCAATCCGAGTCATCTACCAGACGTCGTTAACTTCCAAGTAGGTAATCTATTTCACTAAACGTCGCTCTCAGTAACGAATGTCAACGAACTCTTAAAGAGGTTTGTTACAACGAGAAATACTTTTTTTTTCCAAAGTGTAAGAAAAGGAAAGTGACCAAACCTAATTATAACTTATTGGATCAGTTTGCAGTAGAAAATTCATTATTTCCACGTAGGAAAATGGGAGCATGATATAGTCAAGAAGACAATGTATAATTCAATTTCCTATGAATTCCCAAGAGAGAGCATCCTCATGGTGAAGGAATCTCATTTTATTTACACAGCGTTTATAAGAAGACTGCGTTGTCTTTAAACGTAATTGAATCGTGTCACGCACATGGCGTATCTAAATCACTATTTAACGCATGAAACATTTAACCAGACACTTTTACCAAGTTTAGATAAAATTCTTCAACATGCGAAGACAATTCAACTCTAAATGTAAAACGGTAAAAACATTGGATTTGTAAGTCAAAACATGATTTATTTAAAGCAGTTTTTCGCTCTTCTAGCGACCATTAATAATTGCGAATTAGTTTCTTGTCATGGGTAGATTAAGTCCTAATTTAACCATTGTATTGCAGCGGAATGATACATCGAATGCGCCTCCCGACGAGACAACGATGCGAGATGGCAAAAAGAAAAACAGGCTCACCGAAAACTCGGCGCGCGCCTCGACTCATACACCAATATCTACCCGAATTGCACACGAATGCACCGTGAAGCTTGATTAATGCTCGACGAAAACACTAATATGATTTATAAGACACAAAAAGTATAAACACTGCAGCGGAATCGTGCCTGACATAAAAACAATTAAGGCTAATGTGATGATTTAAGTAATCTGTGAATTTGATACTGATGAGCCGATGAAGATAAAACGAAAAACGTTGGAAAGACAATACACCATGGGGGGTAATGTTTTATGAAACACATCGAGTTAAACGCATTGTATTATGTCATTTCTTATTAAGTAGACGGAGATCGATGGGAGTTTGATAAAATTAAAGCAGCACCAATGTAGACACATTTTTGCGAGCGCGTTTTAAAAATGACATTTGATATCTTTGACGGTAAGTGAACTTTCTCGGACAAGACATTCCACTCGTGGCGAGCAACCTCGACATAAGCACAATGTGCGCAAAAAGCCGTATAAGCATCCGGTATATAGGACATAGTAGCGATGACAGATCGAGCGACCGCTTCTCATCCATCACAGCAGCCGCTTGCTGTCTCCTCTGTCTTGCTGTTTTAAGTACACACTAGATAACACCAATTTAGGTATGTCCGTTACTAATATAAACTAGAACAAATTAATATATTCTAATTGAAAAAAATATAAACTACTTAATTTTCATGCAATTTACTGACAGCAAAATATATGTATTCATTACGTTATTATCTCTATATTGAGTCACATTGTAATTTTGTCTATTAAACTATATCAAAACATTCCTCAATTTACTCTTTATTGCAGTGTTTTTACAAAATTACATCTAAGCAAATTAGACACATTTTTACAACAAAAAATAAATATAAACAATTGAAATTTAAAAATGGACTACCCATAAAGTTATCGACGTGAAAGCAATGGCTACAAATCAATAACATTCCTGCGGTAATAAATCCGAATGTTAGTTTTGAACAATAGCAGTAAGATATCGCATTGAATGATGCACACTATTGTTGTACTGACCGCCGATCAACCATAAATTCTGTACAAGCCAGTAAGTTGTGCAATGGGAGCTGTCTATGTTTTCGATAACATTCGATGCTATTAATATTAAGGAATTAACCGTCTATTCTCCGTTATTAAAACATTAAAACGAAATTTTAATATTTGCTACTAAAAATAGTTATACTTATTCTTATACCATTGAAATCATTATACCGACCAAATATAAAATTAAGGTGTTTATTGCACCCATCTCATCATCATCTATTACTATGTCCAGTTTAATTTCTATATGAAGCACGAGTAATAACGACAATCAAGTTGAGCACAAAAAGCTGAGCTAAGTTTGATACCTACATTTCAGGTTTTTCCTCATGTATTACAAAGCAATGTTGAACAATCTTACGACAAAACAGTCATGCTGTATAATTATTAAGTGATGACCGCGAAATTAGTGGTTAGTGCAAAGATAGAGGTTGGCGAGGAGCAGCCAATATCTTTATTATGATCTATCCTTCATGTATAAGAGCAGGCGGCAAATTAATTCATTGCACGAAGTCTCTGCGTGCCGCCTATCTCCTGAGATAAGTTTTTGGGCTGGGTGCCCGAGGCGGATGAGGTACATGAAAACTATCGTAACAAGATCGGGATTTCGTAGAAGGTTATTTATTATTGGATAGTAAGTTATTTGCAAATATTTCAATATAGGGTTTATAATTATTTAAATTAAATCTATTTATGACTGAGAAAATTTAATATTAACAGAAGCGGCATAAGATATACTTATATATTTAGATGCTTATAATATAAGTCGTATAGAATCAAAAACAGGAATCTGACTTGTGACAAAGCGGCTCATAATTCTATACAGCTCATTATTAGATGATAGTCTTACATTATATGCATAATAATCATCAAAACTTAAACCGTCTCACATGTAATAAATAATCATCGCAGTCAATTTTTAATAATACGTAGTCAAGTGCTTTAAAAAAAACCCACGTCATCGACATTGTATTTAGACAACTAAGTTATTTCTTTTCAAAATACATATACCAAAGTAAATAACACTAAAGTCATATTTTTCAGATAGTTTGTTTTGTACTCGAAAAATACTATTCTGAAAGTGTAGTCGCCCTCACAGCAACAGTAACATTTGTTTGCGCATTCATTTTTGTTTGCATGTAAAGCACGCAAATAACATCCCGCAATTTCAAGAGAACCAAGAAAATATTATTGAAAATTAATTGCAACTGCAAATAGTTCTTTGTAATAATAAATACAAAAACGAAATGTTGAATATTACAATTTTGTATGTTAAAATAGCAACCTAAACAAATACGGGAGCAAATAAAATAATTATTTAGTCAAGGATCAGTTAGACAAAATGCATATAACTAACCACAAAGTTAGATAAGGATTAACCCGTCTACCTGATACAGATCATCGCGTGAATGCACATTTATAATGCTAATTCCAATTTACATTCGTTGACGCGAACAGAAAGTGAGCAATGTAACTTAAGAATCTATCGCTCTGGTATACAAACTATAGAAAACACATGAAGGTATTCCATAGATTTGTATCAAACGCGTAACCGATAAGGCCGATAGCGTCGAAAAGTTGCTCCACACATTTAAAATAATCTTTATATTACACATTAAAGTTACTCCTAAACATGGAAAAACGGAGCGATGTTTTACTAGTAACATTGAATATAAAAATATTATTCCGTTTACTAATGTTTCGATTAGTTATTTACCATAATATGGAGATTTAAACGATAAAATAATCCTGTCTATTTCACTAAATGTTAGTGTTGGTAAACGTTAGGCTTTCACCATTCATTCACACATTTCATCCTTGTTATTCTTACACTACCTAATACCTGAAGAATGTCTTTAGTCGTCATTAAATCCATAGATACATTGAGCGCACAATTGGAAATCTATTACATAAATCAATGAGAAAAACGCTTATTTTCACACAAGTATTATGCATAATTGATACTATAGCGTGTGAATCAATCATATTTACGTAAGTCGAATTGAATAATTACTTAACTATTGAACTGTTTGAAGTAAATTTGCATTTAAAAGCATTGTATTGGAAATAACACATTTAAGGGATAAAAAGTAAAATGTCTACATCGTCCTGTCAAGTCGTGAGGAGTGGATGGAATGGGTGGGTGGATCACTCTCCTTGACAACAGAATCGTCGATTTGTGCCTCCAGTATCGAACTACCTTTCAATCTATTTATTATAACAACATTAAATATAAATTCATACATATTCATTACATTTATTTCAATATAAAAATGTCCTTTTCATCGAACACTAATTTTGTTTTTATAAATGTATGTCTTATCATATGTATTCATCATGTATATTACATGTTAAAAATAAATAAAAATGTGCTCAAATTATTGCAATTTAAAATAATATTTATTTAAATACATATTTTTTGGTAGTGCTATTTGTATAACAGTCGCTCTAATTGCGATGTTTATTTTGCTGGTATGCTCATTCCAGCAACTTTGGAACGCTCTGAAATTTTCAAAAGCCAACAAATAACTTTTAAAACTTTACAATCAAAGTCTATCTATCACAATTTATTAATGTAAAAGAATGGAAACAAATAGCCCCATTAGCGAAACTTAACATAAATAGGACGTATAGGCAAGTAAACGCCAGGGTAACATTTCGTGATGAATTTCCTTCAACATTTCCTTGACGTATCCCGGTGCTCTGCGGTTGAATTCGTAAGCATTCCGATTATTTATGTGGTGAGCCGAGACCCTTCCCTGGCTGCGTGTCACTACGTAAAGAGGAGTAATCGCTCGGGGCTGTGAGTCGAGTGAATTCTTCCATCCGGATAATGGCCGAAGAAATTAGGAGGCACTGAGTGTCATATTTCATGAGAAGCTACTATTTTGTCGCTTTCCGAATATAATTTCTTGTTTAGATTTTGTGACCATTTATTCTCGACTGTTACAAGAAAACAAAAACACACGTTTAAAACATCTGTTATTAATCTTATCTACTGTATTGAAATTAAATTCATTAGATTCTATTATTGTGTATAACTATTACATATTAATACGTAAATACGTTTATTTAAACTCATTACAACACTAAAGAAAAATGTGGATTATGTAAACATTAGCGACAATAACAAGTCATAAGCGAACAGACTGTGTAAATACTACTAACCTAACAACAGACAGAGGTCGTCTCGACCCAAATACTCTATAGAATTGAGATCAGAGTTCGGTACCGTCAAAGGAGAAGGGTGTGAGTTAGAGTAGAGCAGATGAAATCGTGAGCCCGACAAAACGAGGTTCATGAACGTATCACACTAAAGAGCTTCCTTTACTCTTGCTCGAAACGAACGATCGAGATAACCGTTTGCATAGTGCATCGCCTTTACCAAACACAGACCGATTTTATTTTGTATAGAGGAATTTTTTTCTCAATCATCGAATTTGAGATTGCGTGCTCCTGCTTTTATAAAAAATATACAATAACCGTTTTTCATATTGAAACTACGCACGAAATTCGTATCTAAATAACGCGTTACTGGATCTTGAATGTGAACTATTTATAACGTTAATCGATGTTGTTAAAATGTTTCGGCTTACGAAACTAGATGATAAGCGAACATTATTTTTGTTTTAATATTTTAGTTCAAGTGAACTTGCAAAGCAATGTGTGTTGAAAACGGTACAGTCACTAAGAGTTAACTGTTAGGAATGGAAGCTTTGCGCTGCGCACGAAATGACACCAGAGGTCGTTTACTTTAGGTATCTAACATAATATTAATTTTGTGTGTCTTGGGCGAAATTCCGATATTATCCATAAAACTACTTACAAGAGGGCAATGTTAAATAATTTTTATATCAATATGCTAAATTTAATACAATTTTACATCTTATATTTGTTATAATACCGTATACTTATTAAAAATACAAAAGGTCGTTTAACAAAATCGATGTATAAAAATATTTTACAAAAATAAAAATATGAAGAAAGATTTAAAGTTTTTGATATCGAGAGACGTGAAAAATGTGTGCACCGTACCAGTTTCATATTATAACTGAGATTATCACATTAAATGACGTCGTAGCCGCGATCAGCAAGGGTAATGTGCCTCATATCTACGTGATGGATGGAGCTTATTCCATAATGGCTTCTGCTTAAGACACTCGTAAAATGTAACTGCCCCGATATGCAAGTCGTTTGTCAGAAATATTCAAATAACCACGTGATGCTAAGAGTTCTACAGAGGCGGCGTGGCGCGACGATGCGTGACATCAAGAAAAAAAAATACAAAATGCGCATAATTAGTTTAAAATTAAGTAATTGTCATGTGATTAAAGTTGCATTTCTTGATAACCTTGAATGGTTAATGCGAAATACAAAAACATCTTATTTGTCAGAGCTAATTCATTAATTTTTATTAGTGCTGTCATTTAGAAAATTGTAATTAATAATTATAGCGGAGACGGTCATCTTTAACAAATCGTTTTAGGTATTGAGTATAATTATTTATAACATTTAAAACTTGATGTCTAAGATGAAATTAATAGCAATATTTGTATTAAGAATAGCGAATAACGAACTTCGAGTGGTCAGTGACACAGATTTAAAAGATGAAGACAAACGGCTTATGACGGATGAACCCCATTCAACTACTGTTCATGTCCACAGCGATCGTATGAAGCAGCAAATTGATTTGATTATCGGGAATTCACATGCAATTCAATTAAAATATTATTAACATGAAATATTTTGTTGTTATTTGTACAAATATTCCGACAGACAGACGGACTTTTTCTAGAGTTCAAAAAAGTTAAACATCTTGTAAGATATCATAAGACCGCATTTCGTAAAACCAGAAATCTCTGCTCCTGTTTGAAACATTGTATGAATGTTGATGAAGCAAAACAAACGTGTCAGTATCCAAAGCGATGCATTGTCCCTTTCTGTTCTAGAAGAATCTTAATGATATCACATTAGGCGTATTTTAGGCTACTTTAATGTTTAATTGTTGAACAAGATTATTTGTTATTTGAATGCCAATATATGTACGTTGTTATAATGTTTAACATGATGCATCTTACGTGTTCGCAGTTCGCAATCAGAGAGTGGTGGAGACAAATGCGATGTCCAAAACCTGGACAAAAACTGTACTGCATGTTATCTCGACAAAGGCATCGTGATGTTGCTCGACGATATTAATTAACATTTTTATGCGAGACTCAAGACTTGAGTCCAGCAACAATTTAAGCGATCATTTAGTACATTAAAAGAGTTCCGGTGCAAGCGTCCTGTTTGCTAATTACAAAGAGCATTAACGTACTGTCGTTGCAAAGCTCAAATTCAAATTCAGATATTTACTTAAAACATTACATGTTATCTCTTAACAATATAACCGCTTGTCCCAAACATAGCCCGAATAGCATTGAAACGACGAAACCAATTTCTTGTTCATGCTAAGCTAAAGTAACTGTTAATGCGAATGTTCTATACTATTTCCTGTTATTCATTATCCATTAGTTTGGATGCTGTTATTACATTGGAACGGAACTGCATACATGAATTAGCTAAATTACATTATTATAACCTGGACAATAGAATAATAACTGCTTTTAATGTTGAAAATAATTTAGTTTTTATACGTATGTCGGAGAGGACAATAGTTCTGAGTCCGCATGAGTCCTACGAGGGCAACGTTTGCGTGCGCTCACTCGCCCAAAAAGATCAATAACAAAAATCTATTTCGACATACGAATTTAAATGATTTTTCATTCAGTCATCGAGTGGAAACCGTTGCAGTGGATTGGATTCAATTTCATAACGAATTTTTAAATAGAGTTCGATTTCACATTCTTTTGCTATTTATATTTTTAATATTGAACGAATTACTTGAATTTGTTGGCTTCGTATTGTTTTAAATACAAGCCGAAAATACTATTTAGAACAATATTTAAAACAGCGGATTAGAATTTGGAGCATAAGTCACCTCAAATTATAATTAAAGCGGCATTGCACAAAAAGTGTAACATCAATTGATGTGATCTTGCAGCCTACATCTGTATGACACATCTTAGCATACGTTATTGAACTTAATATCGCATGATTCACATCAGTTCTCCCTATACAACAATTGTGTAACTCTTCGTTCGTTGTATTATAGTTAACCAAATTGAACATTTCTAATTGCAGATTTTCGAAGAAACTTTGTGACTTTCTCTGGCGTCTTTCACAGAATCAATCAACTCGACCGCAACGAGTACACGTACATGACTTGTCAACTGTGTTTAAAATATTAAAGGCAATGAATTGTTGTTACAGAATTTAGTACATTTCTCATTGTACGTCATGTTTTTATTATGACTTTTTTTTATTAAGAAAAGGGGTTCGTTCACACCTGTGCCGATTCCAATGAAATTTTATTAGTCCATTTGTTCAGTGTGTTTGTGTGCGTTTATAGGTATAGGTAAGTACGTGAATATATGGGAATGTTATTTGGTAGAATTCCGTAGTAAAAATTGTTGACATCTATCCATATTGATACATAAAAACTTTACAACTTTTAGCTTTATACGCATATACCCATAGGGGTGTTAATGACAAAAAGAAATTGGATGCATTTTAAAACACATTCGTGTCAAAGGACTTAAAGTGTATTAAATCACCGAATTACCTACTTGTATTTGATCATGACAAGTAATAAAGATAATGATTACCGCGATACGTATATATTATCATTTTGAGCCATGACTTAAATAATATATGATAATTCAGTATTATATAATAAAAAAACAGTATTGTTACAGAAAGTTCGTGTTCTGCAAATTAATATGCGAATAGAGCATCTGGAGCAACTGAAACAACAGACATGTGGGACAGTTCTAATGAAACTGTTGCGAATGAGAGCACGCTATATCGACGGGCCTGAGTGAAAAACAATTAGAGACATTCTGCATTCGCCTCGAAAGGGAATATCTAAGGATATTCGCGAACATGATTTAACTTGTTTAAATAACTTATATTTTTAGTTTAGAATTACTTTTCAAGTACTGAATAATTGCTTTTTTTTCTTAATTAAAATAAACAAAGTAGGTATAGCTTTTATTTAATTTCTTGTTATATTAAAGTTCTACAATAAATTTAAAATAGAAAACAAATGGAATCAAAATAGTATTTCGTTTTTAAATTAGTTTATGACAATAATTACTTATAATGTACCTATGCTTTAGTTTATGTCATGCCATTTTTATCATAATATTAGATCATACTAATAGCTACAACAGCCAGGATTTGACCTTGCAATCTTACATATAATTTGCTCCACATATTTAATCAAATTGCTATATTGCTATGTAACAGTGGAGAATACTTTTATTGTGTATTATTTATATAAGTTTATATAAGCATTATAATAACAAAATTGATTTATTGTCTAATTCTCAACCAATTTGTCAGTATTTTAAAGTTTTTCAGGTTAAAATTTAAAATCATAAAAATATAAACTATGCATTTAAAAAATATAGTATTTAAGTAAGTTATAAAGGACTTTTCCTTACTCAATAGACTGCAGAAAATGGATTAGTAACAAGATTTTCAATTTTGTCTACGGCTTCATAGACAAATAAGTCTATACTCATATTTTTAATATTGTGACATTTTACCTCATTGGACAATATATATTACTATTATTGCCTAATATTCCAAAAACTGTCACAATTATCTGATACATAATCCATATACATATATAATACATAGCTTACATTACAAGCACCTTCATTGGAATTCTTAATTATTCCAAGATTGCAATGGAATAGTAATGCTTTATTTAAATATAAACTGCTATAAAAATAAATTTTACAAAAAATAGAACTATTAACTCCAGAATATGGGTCAATCGAGAGATAAACCTTATCAATTATAACTGAAAGAGTCTATTGTAACTAGATCTGAGTAGGTGTGCAGCATTATAATGAAGTTAAAAATGTAACTTTTTATTAATTTTATTAATAACGAGAATAAAAAAGGTGAACTACATCCTGAGGAATTTTGATTCAAATTTCATTGTAAAAAAAACGATTAAAATGAAATAATTTGTGATACAATATCATTAACACTATGTTTGCTTAAACGACGAGGAAAATATTCAATTATAAGTATACATGTAAATAAAACTTACCTTTTTAATAGTTTCTAATTTCCTCCTCACTTCAGGATCAGCCCCAGGAGCAAGAGCAATGGCAACATACTTATTGGAACCACTAGCCTTAGATCCTGGTGGGGAAGCATTTTTGTTGGCATTATCAGCCCCCGGTATCTCAATAGCGTCCACAGGAGGTTTACTGGGGCCTTTAGATGATGATACAGATGGAGCTAAATCGAACTGTGGCCTCTCCAAGACTTTCATGCTCATATCTTCATCAATCTTAGCTTTCAAACGGTTTCTGTCTTCTAATAAGTGAGGATCGTCGCCTTCTTCACCGTGACGGGCGATACCAACCACGGGGAAATCTCCTACTTCATTCTGTGCCAGCGGGGGAGGCATGAGCAGTTCTGGTCCCGCCTTTTGTATTTTTTTGTACACATTATATACACTATCATTAACGCTATTACTAGTTTTAAATTCTGGTAAGTAGAACAGCGCTCCTAACCAAACGATGGCAAATGTTAGTAGAACAGATATTATTAAATATTTCTCACGTAAACGAAAGGAACGACGAGATATGGACGGTACCGGAACGCCATTTACAAATCTCTGGTAAGAAGGCAAAATTCCCGTCATGTTTACTTTATAATACGAAACTAAAATATTCGCGAAGGATGACAGCAACACAGACCCGTCACCCGTCACTATCGGCCGCCATTAAAATACTACAGCAATGTGAAGTTTGATATGCCAGTGTTACCTTAAAAAAACATATGTTTTATTTTGCAAAAAACTAAGAAGACATAAAGAAAAATTTTAACGCAAAGCTAATATCTCTATTTATATTATAAAACTTTATGAGTTATAAATGGAAATTTCAACTTATATTAATATTAAAGGCTAAATTTAAGCATATATTATAAATTTTCCTAATTTATACTTTTTGCAATCTGGCAACATTACCACCGCAATAGCACTGCATTACTACTCCATCTAGTAAAACATTTTTAAAGCATGTTGTGACTACAAATTCTTTTCTTGCAAATTGTTCTATATATTATTACTAGAGGGCTCTGAATATAAGCTGTAGTAAAAGCTGCATTCTTATTTCTTTAAAAAGAAAAAAACACATGGTTACATATAAGGTCAAAGTCCATATTATGGAACATTGTCCTAGTTTATGAAACATATGATGAAAATCTAAATTACAAATAATTTTTAACTTATAACGTATTTAATTTTTTTTTTTAATTTTTAATAACTAATATATTGATTAAATTAATTTATTCCTGGAAATGTCTTCAAATGTAGAGAAAAAAAATAGATTAAATGCCCGTGTCAGGTGACGTCTGTGATTGCAATTGTTTCAACTTTTTAAGGTATATATCAATGATTTAAAAATACTTGAAACCTGTCAATCAAAAGATCAACTTATTATCTACCTATTGATAATTCATTTTGAGTAAATTAATACAGGATTCATTTTTTATTTAGATGTTTCATAATTGGAACAATTTTTTTAAATAGTCCGTATTTATGGAACAGTTTATAGTGTTCCATGCTCATTTTTATAAGTAGTCCGTAATTATGAAACAGCGAGACGTGAGAGCAATATTTATTTAATTTAGGGTTAATACTTGTTAACTATTTATAAAAAACAAAGTTTATGCAAAATAATTGCCTGTACAGTGTATATATTCATAAATTTGCATTTGGGTAGGTACTGAGAATTGAAAATTTCATCAAAATGAAAAACTAACCTTAAAAATTTGTAAGTTGGATCATAAACATTGATTTGTGTTAATTTATTCATTTATTTTTTCTTTCAGATACTTAAGAATTTTAGAATTCTTGCGTGAAAATGGGAAAAACTACCAAAAAATGTCAAAAAAATAAATCGAGCAAAAAAAATAAAATAAAATCTGTGAATTTAAGTGACACTAGTTCCAAGGCTCTAAAACAGAGTGTTGTTTTAGTCAATACGTGTAAGACTTCAAAAAAAAAGAAATTGTCGCGTATAAATTATTCCCCTGATGATGTAGTTAATGCTTTAAAAGCTGTTGGCACGGGTATTTCGTTAAGGAAAGCTGCTGCAGCATATGGAGTGCCAGTTGCTACACTTTTCAGAAAAAAAGGAAACCCTGAGACATCCAAACAAAAAACTGGACCCCCAAAAGTATTTTCTGATACTGAAGAACAAAAAATAGTTGACTGGATTTTGTTTAGAGCTCACCGAGGGTTACCAGTAACTAAAACCGAACTATTAGATTCTGTACAACAATATGTGAATCTATCAAACAAAAAAAATCCATTTGTTGACGGCCGGCCGAGTCGACATTGGTATGAGGGTTTTCGAAAACGACACTCTCATTTATCTATCCGAAAACCTCAAAGTTTAACTCACAGTAGAGCAGCTGTAACTGGTGATGACCTGAAACATTGGTTTGATGAACAAACGAACTATTTAAGTGAAAAAAAATTAAAGGATATTCCATCTACTAGAGTTTTTAACTGTGATGAGACTTATGTTAGTTTATACCCTCCTTCAGAGAAGGTTTTATTAGAAAAAGGAAGCCGTTCTGCTTATAAGGTAGTAGATTCTGAGAAAGAAGGCTTCACTGTTCTGTTCATGTACAACGCTAATGGTGATCGCGCACCTCCCATGCTCATGTTTTCATACAAAGCAGAAGTCCCAGAGAAAATTGTTAAAAATTGCCCTGAAGGTTGGGGTGTCGGTCTCTCAGATAATGGATGGATGACTTCTGAATCATTCTACGAGTATATAACAAATATATTCTATCCATGGTTGGTGAAACAAGGAACAGAGTTCCCAATTGTTTTATATTTAGGTAATCATTCCTCACACATGAGTATGCCTCTGGTTACATTTTGTCGTGAAAAGGGTATTGAGTTGATTGGACTTGTTCCCAACTCAACCCACATAATGCAACCACTCAACATTAGCTTTTTCCACCCGTTCAAAGAAACTTGGAAAAAAGCTGTCCCAAGATGGAAAAATTCTAAGAATGTTACTCGAGTGAAAAAAGAAGATTTTCCATTAGTTTTACAGTTTGCTTTAGACAATATGAAAGAAGAAAAAAATGCTGTTATTAGTGGATTCAAAGCTGCAGAATTGTATCCTTTCAATCCTTCTGCTGTAGACTACGATGTATTTAATAAAATAAAAAAATCGAAAACAGCTGCAGCTGAAGAAAAAATGCAAGACAAATTGACTGAAGATAAAGAAAAACATCTATCGACTTTCGAAAATAATTTATCAAAGGATCTTTTGGAGGAGTTTAATAATGCTTGGTTGAATCAGACGTGGCCCAGGGATTTACAAATGAGAGGCTTGTACCAATACTGGCTCGATATTGGTGGAAAACCTGGTGTGAAAAAAGAAAAAGTGGAAAAGAATTAACAGCACTTTATTTTAATCATTATTTTTACGATATTCATTTAACATTTTTACAGATATATATTTTTTAATTTAATGAATTTTTTATGCTAATTTTTTTTATAGATGTTCATATTAATATTTTTATTTTAAAGATTTTTTGGTTTAATTTTCATAATTTGGTAAATAGGTTTTCATGAAAAAAATAAACCATCTGTTAAAGAAGTGACGATGGTAAAGATAAATTTTAATAGTACGAGACAACAACAGTCTGATAATAATTTAATTAATAATCAAGCCTCCACTTCGAATAATAAAATTAACGAAGTTTTGAATTTAAACGATAAAAATCGTTATTCTAATCAAGAGTTACCTCCTCCGATAATCCCACTCTGGACAAAGGAGCATCTACTGAAGTACTATATGAAATTATAGAAAATGAACCTCCGTAAGTTGTCTCTCAAGCTCAGTCAGTCATTGATGAAAGTAGTGATTTGAGCTTTCTCAATTTAGCTGATATTCTTGAACGTAATGTTGATGATAAATTAATCTTTGATTCAAATGTCTTGGACGCTGATAATCAAACAGGTTTGTGAACAAATTAGAAAACAATCTTTCGTACTTAATCTGTACTTAATTAAGAATAAAAAAAATCATTGTTTCTTCAGATTCTCTTGATACTACCTCCACTATTACAACTGCTACTAACGCTGCTTTTGCTGCTCCAGCTATGGACAAACATTTAGAGGCTCAAGGATACGAAAAAATTAGTGAATCTGTTATTAACAAAGAGAATGACTCTAAATCTGCTAACAAGAGTAAGTAAAATAATATTTAACAACTACTGTAAAGAAATGTACACATTGATAATAATACTTTTGATATTTTTCAGTTGTAACTGATGTTGAAAACGCTTTTAAAATGCCAGCTGATTACTTACCCAAAAGAAAAAGCATTAAAGTAGAGTCATCAGGCAAGCCCAAACTACCTTCCGCTGGTACGTCTGACCAATGGATGCAATATCATTCGAAAAAAGAAAATTATCGTAAAATAAAAGAAGAAAAACAACAAAAAAGAAAACAGTTACTAGAAGAAAAAAAATTATTAGCTGAAGAACGGAAAAAACTTTAAAGAAAAGTTAAAATGAAAGAAATACAACAAAAGATCAAAGAAGAAACTAAATTGTTTAATTTTAAATTCCATTTTTAAGTAAATCTGGTCTTTCACTTATCTTTTACTTATCATCTTTTTAATTCAATTTATTAATATTTTCAACTAAAACTCACTTTACAATAATTTTTATCGCTTCTATAGATATCACATAAACAATTAACTCGAAAAAATTCAATCATTCAACTCTACTTTATTTTAAATAATGTAAAATATACAACTCCAATCCATAAGGTGTTCCATAATATGGACTTTGACCTTACTGGATATAATAATACGCCTATAGTATAATAGGATAGGTCACTAATAAAAAACAATATTAATTTTAATCATTTTTATTTAATAAAATATTTAAAAAATGCTTAAATATACATATAAAAATTTAATAATTATTCACAAAGCAATTACAATATTCTCAAATGAGATCAGTCAACTTAGAACATAATTAATTCCATTATAATACTATCAAAGATCTCTTGCTGAGCACTTTATCAGGCGTTTAATAGATTCATGATTTATAGTGAGTTATAATTTATTACTAATGCTATGAACGTGGTTTAAATCTTGACATATAAAAATCGCAGTCAGTGCAGTATACTGAGGGCGATCCTACTAACTTCTTACGGCATAGATTGCATGGCTTCATACTAACATTTGAATTCAACGATTGCTCTTTATCTATGCCACAATAGTTTCCATTCAACTGATGAGGTACGGGTGACTCTGTACCGCCTTTTGTCCCTGGTTCAAAAGATACTGATTTCTTCTGTGGGATTTGTTTTGGAGGTGGCATAAGTTGATAAGGATTGTATGAATTAATGTTAGACGTATACTGCACACTGTGATCACTATTCGTGTCGTTGTTTTGATTATATGAAGTACGTTGCTGCAGCATACTTGTATTTTGATAATGCCTCATGTCTTGACCTCTAGGTTGATTATTAGCATTAGTGTCATTATAATAATTCCCAGGTAAGCGTTGATTATAATTTGTAGCATTGTAATCTGGTGGTATGTCAGTATGTGGTAGCGGCACGCGTTGGTAAGGTGAAGGTGCTGTAGTGTAATTATTAGCAGGTGACTGATAACGACTAGAATATTCCGAGCTCGGGAAGCTGGTCGGTGGGCTGCGATAGCTTTGATAAGCTGGCGAGTTCGTTGGTATACTTTGATAAGGTGCAGCGTTAGATTGTTGACTTTGGTTCACTTGTCTATTTGTTTGTTGATTCAACATTTGCGTACCCTCTGGGTGTAATCTATGATAAAAAGCGTTTGATGGCGGTGGGTTTAAGTTATGCAACTGGCTCGGTGGGTGCGGATATGTATTAGGAACAGGTCGCTGAAGATTTGAAACATGTTTTGTCATAAAATGCGGGTTAGCCTGAGTAGTAGACGTAATTCTATTTGTTGAATTTTGAGTATAATTCAACTGGTTGGTGTTATTGTGATAATTCGGTGGTTGACTATATGGTAATGGGCTGGATGCTGCTTGAGTCTGAGCTACACTTGTAGGTAGTGTTTGATAAATTTGATGGTTTAGAAGAGGTATCTGGACAGGAGAATTTCTGCCAAATGCATTTGGGTTATATTGATGTTGTTGCCGGTTTTGTTGAATAGGATAAGGTGGATAAGAGTTCTGGATACGTAAATAGTCACCTTGTATATTTTCATTAAGTAATGTGGATTGTTGTGACATAGATGATATAGTTGATCTCGAAGATTGACTGTCGAAAGAATCTTGTCTGTGAAGCGATGGTTTCTCTGTTTGTAAAGGAACCGTGGTCAGCTCGGTTTTGTTCATTGCTGATTTCAAAACTCTCTCTAGAATAGGGTTTGGAATATAACTATCATCTTCCTGATCTTCAGCCGTAGCTACTAGTATTACTTGATCGCAAAATGATACAGATTTCTTTTTAGGTTTGGGTCGATCACTAAACATATTGTTATTTGTAATTTTGTGATCATTTAATTCCTCATCTATCTGTTTTTGGTCAATAGAAGACGAAGAAGCTCGTCTGTTATATAAAGCATTAGAACAATTAATTACATCTCTATTCGCACTTGTTTGTACACCAACGTAACCTATGTGGGCACTTTCTGGTTCAGGTAACCCAACATGGTTCTCAAATTTAGATGCTATATTTTTTACATTATTATTTATTTCGAATATTCTTGATGAATTTTCATTGGGAGGGGAAAGATATCCCTCAATAGAACCAGAACGTTTTAATTTCAAGGCTGCCTGCTTAGCTTGTAGTTCTCTTAACCAGCTATCACCCGTGTTGCAAACATTTTCTATTTGGCAGGGTTTCGTACGAGACTCCTCGTTTCGGAGTATTTGATTTCGTTTTTCCTGCAATTGTGATAATAAAGAATTTTTTGTATCCCCAATTTCTTTCTCTACTGGAAACCCATTCTCAATCGTACTCAATGCGTCTTGAAGTGGTACCAAATCCAGTGGCGGCGGTGGAGGAGGAAACTCCTCACTGTGCTGCCTTGAGTGGTTAACAGAGTTCAAAGGACTCGGATAAGGCGGTAAGTCAAACGTATTATTTGCCCGATTCGTTGATGGAGCACAATCCACAACATCGATACCATTGTCAAAAGTGTTACATAGATTTTGTACATTGTTTTGCGATACTGGAGCTGAATTTAATATATCTCTTTTGACCGGACTTTGCTCCTGATGAATCATTGCTTTCGTCACTATCGTGTGGTAGTTTTGAGAATGTGAATTATCAATATGATAGTTATTTATTTGCTTGTTCAGTTTCCCTTGACCATCATATGACGGCAAGAAAGGCAATGACTGCGGTTCATCACCATATTGCTCAGAGAAACCACCATCTTCTTCTACGTCATGAGTATAACCATAATTATTACGATTATTTGGTAAAGGGTGTTGTTGTCTTGACTGTATCGAGTTATCTATCACTTCAGACTCTAGCTTAGAAGCACTAAGCTGGGAAGTGGTACGTAGAGGCGGTGGAGGAGGAACTTTGGCAGCGGTTAATATCTTTCCAGCGCTTCCATGAAAACTCTTTCTCATAAGTTTACTTCTTTCAAGGTTTGGATTTGTACCACCATTGGTAGAATATTCTAAGTGTCCTTCAGATAAATATCCGCTTAAGTTAGACTTTTCTTCAACTTTCTTTCGGCCCACATCCCCATCGTCTACAGATGATTTTCGATCTTCTTTCGGTGATTTTGCAGTAGTGCCGTCTGCGCCTTCTGTCAAGTCTGGCATTGAACGGTTTTTTCTCCTTATTAGTCCACCCATTAAAAGTTTCCTTCGAATTTTATGCTGTTTCTTATTTGATTTTTTATCTTCTGTAGTTTCCTCCTTCCTTTCTGGAGCTGCTGAAATTTCTTTTCGTGATCGGTTACGATCTTCGCTTCGCGATCGTTTATCTCTTGTCTTTTCTTCATCTCGTCCCTTATGTCTAGGTGGTCTTTCTTTAGGCACATTTTCAATATCATCGTCAATAACTTTCAGAGATTTCTTTGAAGAATTTTTCTTTTTAGGCAGTGTCGCGTATATCTCTATAGTGTTAGGAGTATTCTCCAAGCCTCCTTTTGTGTTGCGGACCGGTGCAGATTGCAAGAGATCAGGATGCATCCGAGACATGCCACCCATTCTCCTTTGTAAACTTCTCGCTCTCATTACACATGTATTATGTTTCATTCGTGCAAATGTCATTGTATGCGGATTATTGTAGGGGGCGTCCATAGCCGCGCGTGCTTTTGATGCTGCAGCATCGCACAGTACTAAAGCAGTTTCGTAATCAGCGGCGTCTTCTGACTGTCTCGATTTTCCGAGGAGTAAATCAGCTTCAGAGCATAATGCTTCGCAGTCTCCGCGGGTTGTTAACTCCGGTATTTGTGCTAATTGTAAGTTATGTTTTAAAGTTTGCTGCAGAGGCAGACTTTCAGTCGATGATAATGAATAAGAATCGTATCCTGCATCACAAGATCCGCCGCTAGACAGTTCGCCTTTGCGTGTTGGGCTACCTGGAACGCTGCCAGGCCCACGTCCGCGAGTATACATGTAAGGACTCTCAACGGTGGAAGACGATGCGGACGATGCGCTATTGCGATCGCCACTCCAATTGCCAGAATCTCTTCGCCTGGGCCTGTCTTGTGAGTCTGAAGCAGAGCCGGTACTAAGGCTACGAGCTAACTGTGCACGGCGATTTGCTTGAACTTCTAGTATATTCTCCACTGATTTTCTGCTTACGTAATCATTTTCACATTCAGGCCCAGGGGTGACTGCGCGACGAGCAAATCCTGCTACAGGTCGTTCTGGAGCAGGAGTTATAGCCCGTCTCGGTTCTGGGGCTGGAAATGGCACAACTTCTTTAGGGGCTTGGCGAGTATCGCATGGTGTTCCATCTATGGCAGCATACAGTAACAACAATGGTTGAAATCTGCCTCGACGACATTTATCTACTACTTGAGACCATTCTGGTCCAATTTCTTTGACATCGGCGTCGTCAAAATAAATCCATATACGTAATTTGCTGTGGTAGAAAAATGTAGAGTAATGTTTTCCATAATATGTGACTAGACCCACAAGCCGATGTGTAGCCCGTGCAGCCCATTGTATATCGACACACGAGTGGAAGGCATCCATCGGTCTTAGTTCAGTACCGAGAGCAGCGTACACATCGGCGACATGTTCTGCTGGCGGACGATCGGAGTCCCATACAATACCAATTGATACAACTTCTGGCCGATTCATTAAAGTCCGGCAAATCTGAATTTTCGCTCCACATGCATTCTGGAAATAAAAAAAATGTAAATATAAAAATGATGATACTTAACAGCGAAACTCGCTCTAGTGGTTTTTAAGGCCAGACTTTAAAAAAGCAAAAGTGTAATATATAGTATGTAGTTAACAGTATTACTTACTGGACAATCTCGTATATCTCCCATCCCGCCGGCCTTCCTGAGTAACATTCCGAAACTGTCTCCATGGTCATCAAGTGAAGCCTGCGACGTCAGAGCCGTTGCCGAGACATAATGCACCATCTGAAAAGCGCATACGTATCCTGGTTAGAAAATAATATGGAGTAAATTAGTGCAGCAATTATCGTATAGGAAATTCCTAATAAAAACTCGTTATATTACACAACTTGTTACCAAATATCTAAACGCTTACCTGAGTAAAAGGTAAAGGTTCAGATGTTGCTTGACAAGCTCCACAGACAGATTGCTCAACAAGCATCATAGCAAATTTTCTATGAGGTACGCAATGTGGCGCACGACATGCATCATCTTCTCTTCGTTCTCCAGGCGGTCCAGCAGCGAGGTGAGCATGCACTCGAAGTAGTAAGTGTTCGAAGCATTCACTAGCATCTGCCATACATCCTAATTGGAATCGAGCTCCGGCACCTCCGAGGGCTCGCCGTAAACTATCGGCTGCTGGTGCTCTCTCTTTAGACCATTGCAGTTGTGCGAATAGTTCCTGGTAACAAAAAAAGAACAATTAATATTAGTTTGTAATATAAAACATCATGTTTAAATTTGAAACAATATTACGAAAAAACTTTAAAACATGTACCCGTTTGAAATATAAGTAAAAGTTTGAGTAAACAAAATTGAATCTTGCGATGCTTGTAATAGGGAAAGTAATAGTGTTTTACTACTTTTCGAAACCGGTAAGCCACGAACCACACCAGTAGGTATAGGTCACCAACACTCCGTGACCCGACTCGAGATGATTGCCAACAACCTCAAATATCTGTATGTGTGTCGCCACAACCGAACTTATACCTTAATTAAGAATGCGATCGAATGCATTAATAACTAATAAATGCAAGTCCTACATAATAATATTTCAATATAATTAAAATCTAATCAAAAACGTTTTATATATAACTGTTATTTGACAAAATATTTGCAATATTTTTGTAACTAGTTCTCGTGCGTTAAATCATAACATCCGCACGTAAGCAGACGCAGCTTGGCGTGTCTTCCGTTACAAAAGCGGAGTTTTCCGGCAGACGCGCGACGTTTTATAAATTCAAAATAAAGCTTTATTAATACAACATCTTGATGGAGGAGTAATTCAGTATTGGAATTGTTTATATTCCAATATCCGTATTTATAACTAAATCGGACATTCTCATGGATTGTATGGATAATATGAATAACTACAATGCACTCATTGTTATTATGAAGGTACTCTTACATGACTGGGAACTACGGGCGGTGTTAATGAATGGCTTAATTAAAAACATGCTCATTTGAAGGATAAACATATTGCAATAAATATAGGTATTTAATAATGAACTTATATATACTGTGGCGGTCGATTCTACAAGCCGAAAATACTTATTTAAGAAGATTTGAGGTTTTGACGTTTAGTCTGTCAGTGTCATCTTTCTTGTTTCTTCTGGTCTTTTTATTGCCACAATGCATTGTGATAATTATATATTTTAATCCATTTTAATCTACTTTATTATTTCACATAAGTTTCGCTAAAAGTGGTGACCCAACGACTTTCGAACAACGCAACCAGAAAATAACCTTATTTGTGAAGTTATGAAACTAACGGCAAATTTTGAGTTCGGTATATGTAGACATTCTAAGAGTCCTCGGTCGTCATCTAATATACGGTGATTACAGGGCGCTTAATGCCGCTACAATGCCTAACAGAATCAGCGCTCCACAACATGGCCAGTGAAAGGTATCAAAACACATAAGAAGCGGAATCGGCAGTTAAGATCCTGTGCCTTGCAAATTTTCTCATGTATTTATGGATATTGTTGGACCTCTTCCACCATCCAATCATTATACATGTTATTAAATATTTTTAATCGCTTCACTGGCTGACCAGAAGACTCTGCCACGGACATGAACCTTCGCTTTCAAACTTAGAGAACATGTTCGTGTACTTAAGTCAGTTAATGCAAAACATCATCAAACTCAAAATGCTACTTTCTTTCAACCAGAACATCAAAACCATCCTTTTGCTCATCAAGACAACATCATGTGTTAAGTATTTTCAAGACAGTAACAACATATCAATGGCCACAGAATACGCTTTTCGGATATATATTCTTCTGAATTTACCGAGAGGGGAGTACTTGTGGCGGTCGATTCTACAAGCCGAAAATACTTATTTAAGAAGATTTGAGGTTTTGACGTTTAGTCTGTCAGTGTCATCTTTCTTGTTTCTTCTGGTCTTTTTATTGCCACAATGCATTGTGATAATTATATTCTTAATCCATTTTAATCAGCAATTTTATTACACATAAGTTTTACTAAAATACCTACTATAAAAAGACTAACCCCACAAATGCTTATATTACCAGTCATATACACTAAGAGACCTAAGTATTGCATATTGATATCAGCCAGAATGTGTAATAAATTCGAACAGCCAGGCATCACGTACCTATATATTATGATGTTAATGACAAAGATTAAATTAGTTTAAAATCATTTATAAACCCGGAACTGTTGAGTCAAATATGATATTTGTAGCGTGGTGTCTTGTTCTACAAGACGCTATTGCCTGTGGGAACGCGGTTAGACGCCTCGACTGACTTCTAACAATTGTTGCGTGAGAATTGAAAACGCTCTCTACCATGACCCCGCTTCTTATGATACCAGCTTGATGAGATTGGTACTAACATGTGTGAAAATTATCCATGAGTAATTTACTGTTGAACTTTAAACTTTTTCATTTCGTAGTATGGAACTAGTATGAATTGAGATTTAAAAAAAAAACTAAGATTATTATTATTATGTCTGTAGGTAGATACGTCTAACAGGTATATGAGTAATAAGTTCCAATTTCTCATTCTGACTATAATGAGCCACTTAGTAGAAAGTCATTAGACGTAATAAATTAATGGAATCATAACTTTTTAACTTGTTTAAGACATCTTTAAGTGGATAACTAACAAGATATTTCTGTGAACGATAAGACACAACTTGAGTGGTTAAGTTTTGTATGTAATACGCCTTCTACATAAATACCAGCACATAATAAATCTAAAAACAATTTGTCATGAATACAAACAATGGCCAAGCCGGGACAGTATGCATCCCTGAATACGTAAAGAAGTAAAGAGCCATTAAATTCTCGGAACAATTGCCTTTGATGGCAATCACTATTCTGTGTTAGAAGCCTCTATGCTAAGCCTTTCAAATTTATAATAATATATTCATAATATATACTACGCTCGTGTCATATAAACCACACGATTAAGTGTTTTCAACCCTCTTTAATATTTAATAGTCACTAAATAAGTAGGCACTCAAGAACTTACTCGAAATAATAATAGGGTAGTCTGATCGATCGGAGGCGAAGGTTGGCAATGTTCGTAATTTCTCATTCCACCCACAGGACGAGCTCTGGGCAGTGTATTGTGACGAACACCAGCCAAGGAGCCATTCATAAGCATGTCTTTTGGTGGTAACAACTCTCTATTCTTCAAGGCATATATCTTCTCTTTCTGTATCGCAGTTCCTATATTCGTTGACGGCACAGTGTTATTATCTGTCTGTGCTGCTTCCTTTCGTTTATATCGAAACTTAATCATCTTGACCAACTAGTACTTCACGTCCACATTGCACGACACTTCACCGTATCTTAGAATCACAAGTTGTCATTGAAATTCAACTTCCATTACCATCGTGACCGAAGACAATGGCCCCACACTAAATATACATATCTGTCGAAGAGGTATCCGTCGAGTGAGGTTTTGTATAGCAATAACCAAGCGAACCACGTACTATGGAGAAACGTTTCATTAGAATGCAAACTGAATATTGCGGTGCTAAGACGGACACTAAAAATACGTGTAGTACAACCGGCAGGTCAAAAAGACAGTTAATAAAATTGGCGCGAATATACAAATGAGGTTACCGCAACAGGTGGCGGTAAGGTAAAACTAAATTAACTAAAGTCGCACTTTAATTACTGAAGCAAAATTACTAATCGTTATACTTGATAATTATAATATTATTCTTTAATTTACGATAATTAACAAAGTAATGAGTTATATGACACGATCACGTCTCCGAAAGTTTACACGCAAACTGAAGATGACGTTGAAGCGGGAAGCTCACGCGCTACAACCTTCCAGGTAAAACTTTTTTCTAATCTATTGTTACGAGCGTTCACGTGCACTCTATCCCCTTCTCTTTTCGTTCTGTTTAAAAAGCTTTATCAAGCTTCTCTGTCTAACTACAACCGAGTAGAACATGCTTTGTTTATGGGATTTAAAATTTTAACGTTTATTGCTTAAAAATTAAACTTTCAAATTTTAAAGACTGTAGTAATCCCAAACATGTGTTGCATACAATTGTTGATGTATTACAAACAAACAAAATATAAAATTAAATTGAAAGGAATTTAAAATAAGTTTTACTGCATGAAAAAAAACAAATATTTTCTTTTACATTGTAACAAGAGCAATATTCATATGTGAGTCATCAATAAGTTATGTAAAACTCGCGGGATATTAAACGCAGCATCCTTCATTCACTCGAGAAATTCCTGTAGTGACGTCATACAACAAATTCCAATGCATCATCATGTCCAAGTAACAAATAAACAAATTAAAATATTATTGTTTATTTTATACATTCCATAACAAACACTCGAAATTGTATAATTTGATAGTTTTTCTATATATGAAAAGGAAACAACATACGGAATTCTGTGAAATAATGTGCTTAATCGCACAAAGGTTATGTTTTTTAAGGAGCAGATTTACAAATAAAGTAAATTTAGATAAAAAGAGTAAAAACAATTGAATCTCACCCTAGATTTTTCAAAGAAACTAGTTAATTAGTTTGTGAAAAGGAAACATTCACACCGAGACTACAAAAATACAAACATAAAAGTTAATAGTAGGAAGCTGTCTATTAAATTAAATATCGATCATTGCGACGCGGTTCGATGCCTGATTCTCACGTAAACTGAGAAGGTTCGATCCAGTTACAGCATAACGGCACAGATCGTAGAAGGGACAACTTCTCAACTGATTATTAAAACATCTACTAATAACTATGTAGGTACTTCCAATAGAAAAACATTGACTTAATTTGCCTACAAAAGCCTAATAAGATGTTTGACTTATAAAGGTGTTTTTATAAGACTGTTTTGTAAGTTAATGTCGTGACTCAACTAACATGATATGGCGCCAGTCACCAGGAAAGTACCAACACAATTTCGACACGAATTCTGTATAAGCCTTATGTATGAGAACGTAGATTACTGCGGATACTGTGACTATAGAAGTTAGTCATAAGTATTACCTAATGTAAATTTTAAGAAGTGCCACAGCTTCTAAATTTAATACGATGTTTTCCTTTTAAGTTTAACGAAAGATTTTTTTATATATGACCTTGTTTAACGATGCAACCTATAAATTCAATTGTTTCTTACACCATCCCAATTATTTCAAATGTAAGATCGTGTTTGAAAGCGATTTTATTCAAAAGATGATATCGAACTTAATTCAAGTGTTAATGTGCTTTTCAATGGTGGAACAACAGATGTAGACACGTTAAATAATAGACACACGGTAAAGTACGAGAACATTGGTGTATTTAACTTTGTTTCATAATTCTACTGAATATCGAATGTTGTAATGCAAATGTACAAAACAATAACTATGAAAGGTGCAATTACAAATTGATTTATTATCATGTGTGTAAATTTAGATTAAATTATTAACAATAGTTCATAATTCAATGTTTGGGAAACTATTTGTTTGTTTGGAAATTTAGATATCCGATAAAAACTAAATAAATTATTACTTTAGAGAACATATCTAAGTAATTATTCATTTCTTATAAAATATTGAATTGAAAAAGTTATGGGTTTAGTCAACATCATAAACATATGCTATTTGATAATAAATGGACGCCCAATAATGATTTGTAATTGGAGTATGATTACACCAGCTGTTGTTGAATAACCTGCGTCATTGCAGGAGGGTGCCAGTGCATACAACTGCGCGAATCAACCCCGAAACAATTCATCAACACACGCTCGTTAAGAAATTAAATATTGGCATATAAAGTGAATTACAATAACAAGTGCGCCGTGTGTAGATCTATAATATATATTCCGGCCTTGAAATTTTAGTACGTGGCTTGCAATATTCAGTTGTCGCATTTGGCTGGCGTATTTAAATAAATTAATATAAGCTCCAAATGCTTTGGAACTGTCGAACGCAAGGCTAACTGCTTCAGCGTGGATGTAGTAACTTCCAATACCTCACTGGACAATACCGTTCACTTTATTAAAACACAGATTTATATGAAAATAGCACAACACAAACACAAATAACATAAATGCCTCGATTAATTAGAAATAAATATTATAATCGTGTTGTAATTCCAATATAAACACTATCGATAAACAATTTCTTACAATTATAAATGAACGTCCATCCGCGCCGATAGAGGGACGGCTTATACGCGAACAGAGAGCATGAGGTGACAGGCTGCGCCGGAGCACGTGCGGGACTGAGACAGAAGAGGAAGGCTTCATCGCTACAGATACAAAACGCATGTGTGTAAACGAGACAGATTATAAGTGTACAGATATGAATACGGCTGAGATAGTGAAGTGCAATCAAGCTCTATAAATTATAATCATAAAAAGTACAATACAACATCTGTCGCATAATCTACATAGTTCGAACACAATTTTTTATTATTTAATATATCCATTTATATAAAGAATAAGTTATACCTAAATTGTAAATATTCTAAATTAAACATACATTGTAAACAGAATGACAAAAGTAAATATAGCAAGATGAATAAAAGAGCCTAACGAGGTTGATGATGACGAGTGCCACAATCACAAGTTACTGCCAAATGTCATCTTTAGGAATTATTTGACTGTGATTATTATCATTATAAACGAACAAAGTAGAGGTTTTCTTGACCTTATTAAGAAATCATGCTATTGTATAAGTTAAATTGGTTAACGTATACAAACTTTTACCTGGGCGACCATAAACGGAGTGTTGGTATTGTACAAGGAAGAAATGCAATAATAGAAACTGGCTTCCCATTCCCCACAAAAACGTAACTACATTTAAACAAAACGCTACACAATTTATACGGTGCTTATTCTTAAGATTGAATTATAGTGAACCATTGTAAGTAAATAGTTCAAAGGGAGACATTTTTTGTGTTCAACCTACAAAAGATCATCAACCTGGCCAAATATAATAAAATCACCTGTACGGACAAAAGTTCACACGTTAGTTCATAAATCGTGTTGATGGCGTCAAACACTTTAAAAGGTAAGAAGACATTATAGTTTAAATTCACAAGGTTACAGACAACCATAGTTTTTTTACCTAACTATATTTTGGGCTAAAGTTTTTGCTTTCCTATTAACAGAGGTATATTACAAAAAGTTGACCCGGAGGTAACTAATCACACGGGGATTTTTGTTTTCGGACTATGCATCACATCAAGTTTCAACTTATCAGAAGAAGCACTGAAAGTATGCCAATGTCCTAGTTGCAGCGCACTTGTTCGTTTCACTTGAAACCAGTTCCGCCCAATATTACTGTCTATACTCAGAAATATAATTAAGTTTATCACAAAACAGGAATTACTGGATTCAATTTATACCGGATTGAATTAAAAGTCGTCTTAACAATCTAATTAGATGAGACAATTAGTAAATTAGAAACCGATGTTAATTCATTATTCCATCTTTATATTACAGTTAACTGTATAAAAATTATAACTACATGCGGTAAATTTATTGGTTTAATTGGCTCTAACAATAGCTAACACTTAAAGCTCAATTACAAATTGTACAAATAGCTCGTAGCCTGAGGTCTGGCCGTTCGCCAATCACGGTTGAAGGTTGACACACCAATCGCACAATAGGCCGTATGATGATTGCATATTGGTGAAGCGTGTGACCAATTAATATTAAAGAAAATTATTTTGCAAATCTTTTATAAAAATGAATACATACAAATCTTGTATATAAAATAAACTTTAACATCGATAAATAGGTAAATCCAAGTAAAGGAATGCAGAAGACTTGTTGTCCTTCCTTTCAAATACCAAGTAAAGATTAAATGCATTACTAAATAGCAATATGATGTCATTACACGAGTTCATTACCATCAGAGCAATTAGTATTTCATTAAGTTCAAAATAATTATTGCCAATTGGCTATAAAAATTAAACACATATGAATTATACTACAAGATAATAACATGCAGGTGATGCCTGTAATATTAGTTCAACTATTGAACATTATTAGCGATATTAATAATAAATCACGAATCAAATTAATCATACTACAAACAATATAAATTACGATACAAATTAATTTAATTGGATATTTTACGGAGATATTACATAATTTATGGTCAGAACAATTACTCTATTGATAAAATGAGGGTATCGCTTTTAACTGAACTTTTATTAATACGACGTGCAAGTGATAAAAAAATGCTTAAAATACAATGTACTGTTTGTGATTAAACTCCGATATATTTTAAAATTTCTTCCTTACATTGTCATAAATGTTGGTCGCGATACGACCAGGAACATTTAGGGTAACCATAATTCACGTTTACAGTTTACTTGTATCATATTTTTAAAAATAATAAAGACATCAATTGTAACATTACTTGTACTAATAAATGTCATTTTGAAATGATAGATTTTATTAGTAGCGAAAAGAAATACTTTAACTCGAAGGCGGATAGGCGCCGTATGGACGCGTCACTATGTCGTGTTAAAAGTACCTACTAAAATATCGCCCCCGCAAACGCCCTCATAAAGAACCTTGTCACCTTTTGATTCCCTTAAACATATAAAATCACAGAAGTATTGTTATTGTATTGTTGTTTTTATGGCTTTGTCTTGTGATTTTGAATTTACATGGATTACTGTCGTGTTTATTTTGATTTGACAGCTTTGTAGCCATCGTGGTCATCTGTGTTTATTTAAAATCAAAGTTAGTTTATCTACGCTGAACATGCGTAGCAAACTGCTTTGTGTAAATCAAATAATTAGTTTGACCTGCCATCAAAACTAATTGTTAGTGCAGTGGGCGATATCCTTGCTTTAATGTGGCTACTATGTGGGCTACTACATTATATTTGTCAGATAAGGAGAGCTTAAGTTGGAATTATTTTTTTAAAATATAATTTTACATAAATAGAAATTAAAATAGATTACAATGAAAAAAATATTGAAATTAGAATGCAACCATTTTGTCATCACTAATTTTACAATTGTCAGTTAAGAATTTAAAAATAGAACACTGCACATTTCTGTGCTCGTACATTGTAGATTTGCCGAACCATTATTATTATTTTCATTGATTATGTTTTATTTGTGCCTGAACATTGCGTGGGTGACAGTGAGCAGTAGTGGGCACAAATATTAACTTCCGATCAAATTACTCAACCCACATGACCTGCAATTAAATTTAAACTGATACATTCTAGAGATAAGGAAACAATTCTGATTTCTTTTTAAAGGCTAGATTTAACTTCCTTATGGCTGCTCTCGATTATTTCTCACAATTGAAACGTGCATAAGGATTCTTAAATCATTTATTTGCATATTCATGTAACAATAAGGAAATCTAACTCAATTTTCACATTAAATAATAATTTCATATAAGTAATTTTCCAATTATTGAAGCTTATACTTCCCTGTTACCTATTTTGCAATCTAGTTGTCACTCCTATTTATATAAATATATTTTTCTAACACTCATGGGTCACATTTATCACTGACTTGAAATTAATAACAAAATGTCATTGATATTGTAATTACACAACATTGTTTTGATACACAATTACGGCTTCTTATCATAATATTCAACACGTATCTTTTTAATTGACGACGTTAACAATAGCTTGTTTGAAAAGCAATTCGAGTTTAAGACACCATTCTCAACCGCATCAATGCATAATAAACAGGATGCTAAGTTCATAATGCAATCGTTTTTACAACATCCCTACTGGACAACGGACGCTTGTTGATAATAACATTGTATGCCATCCTTTAATATAATGAGTGACTTCCTGGACGAAGCTTTTACCCCACGCTTATTTCGAATTTTCACTATACCTTTGTGGCAAACTATAAAAAGAAATTTTATATGTTTACGCGATTTGTGCGAATGTCAAAAGTAATTGTATGCCTTTTAAATTTTGGTTCTAACGTATTTTTAAACTATCGAAGGTTACTGATAATGCCAAATTTAATTCGACCTGAAAGTAAGAAGCTAAAAAGTTTTAAAATTTTGGTAAAATTCCATTATTTTATTAAAATTATTGAAGAAGAAAACTAAATCGGCAACGATTAAAGGGTTAAACAACGATTAAATGCGGACAAACAATGTTGTAAAATATTCTTTCTGGAACGAAGAAGTAATTTGGCTGGTTTGTTCCGCTTGTTTCCGTTTCAGTGGAATTGTACCTTTATAACCCATCATAACATACATAAAAAGCTTCTAATTGTTGTTAATCGATTAATTGTCTATAGTTCCCTAACTATGGTTAGGTTTTTAAGTTGGCTGAACTTCATCTAAACGAGAAGTGAAACCGGTCCTGCAGCTGCGCGTGCTTCTATCTCATATTATACTTATATACATAACTACAACTATAGCAATTGGCATATAAAGTTTATGAAGGTGTTTGAATGTACCTAGTGGATTGTCTGTCACGAAAACCTCGCTTACTCGTGTGGAACTATTGACCTTTGGACATAAATCTGTTATAATCAGATAAGTTATTACGTAAAAATTGATTTATTATTTGTCAGTAATTTTTAGACAAAAAAAATTATAACATAATTTATAAAAAAAATATTCTTGACTATACAGAAGTAGCGACTTTTATATAATTTATATTTAAAACTTCTATAGGAAATAATCAACGATAACTATTTAATTCAAAATCTTTATCAATTTATTTCACAACAATATTGTAGGTATCAAATGAAATTCTATAAGCATTATCTTAAACGTATCAGAAGTCGATTTAAACCCGTGATTCCGTAATCAAACTTTCACTCGTTATCAAACTAACATCTAAAAGAGAACTCCCAATTTATACGATTATATATTATTCATTCCTCTAAAAAGAATTTTATTATTAACTTTATATTCGCAAGGAAAGTCGAATAAAACAAGAAAATACGAAACTACCCTTGAAATACAGCGTTCCCAATTGATAAATGTTCTACGCGCATATGTGCCCTGAATTTAAGAGCTACTTGCATACAATCGTTCATAGGATTACTGTGATTGTCTGATAAATAAACAAATAAATGTGCCTACGTAAGTAACTAAAAGAAATCCATAAAAAAAACATCAATATGTTCGTACTAATCTCAAAGTAATTGTTATAGACAAAGGCGTTTATTTTGCAACAGTTGTTTAAACACGTTGTATTTCAGAGTAACTGCGAAACCAGAGCATTTTACGCAATAATTCAATCAACTCTACCTATACGTTTCCCTATTACCATATTTAGCATTACAGATTATTTACAATATATTTATTTTAAATTTAACCCTTATGTTACAGGGGTTTTGCTAAGAGATAGAGATGTCCTTTCTAAATGTATTTAAAATGAATATGATTATGAGAAGGAATACATACGAATAATAACAATTCAGTAATATACATTTAAAAATTTAAACAATTAATTATTAAATATAAATCTGTAATTGTTCTTAATCGAGCGTATTTAAGTCAAATTTGCACGCAACTATCGGTCGTTAGGATCTAAATCGGTGATTGTAAACACACAGACGCTTTTGAAGTATTTAAAGTTCCTACAATAATGGTGGTTTGTAACGTAACATAACAAGTACCACAATTGGTTGCTCCAGTTTCTCCGCCGCTGGGAAGCACGTACAAATGCTAAATATTGTCATATTACGTGCCTATGCAAGTATGAACATTATAATGCAAGTTTAGAAATTAGTAAACGTTACGTTAAATGCTAGATAATTAATATATAAGATAGCAATAGTAAAATGTGCAAATAAAATATTGAATGATTAGTTTTCCATTTTTAAAGAAAACAAAACGTTCGATTTCAAGTTTTAAGTGCTCGACAAGAAAGTAGACTAACATTCTAATTGAAAAAGCACTTAATCCTAGAGATTTATTTATACTGTTACTACTATACAAATAAACGTAAGAACATGCGCACGCGCAGCGTCAGCAACAAAGGGCTGACCAATCAGATTCGAGGCCAAGGGTTCCACGAACTCACGCAAGCGTGCTATTGGTTAGAAAACGCGCCAAACCCAAACCGGTTTCATTTTGTACCCATAATATTAAAAATATATTATGAAGTGTCAACGCGTTATGATAAAAACAATATTTTAATTTTTTTATTACAATATCTTTAGTTTGTTATAAAATACAATAATTGAATAAAAGTAATATTAATTAGTAATAACAATCGTAACTGTAGATTGGATTTACGCCTGGATATTTTAGAAGCTGATGTTTAGATAACTATTCTTAAAATAAAAGCCAACTTTAGAACAAAGTAGCTTTGAGTGGCTGCACTTGAATGTACTTAGATGATCATGATATCAGCATCCCGCTCTAGAAACTTGTTAGTTGTACTAAGCTAGAACACAGGAGCCGGTCTATCTAGCACATAAAATGTATATTACCCATAAATATTCTCTACAACAGCACGTCTCGGCGCGTAATAAAGTGGCTATATTAACTTCTAGAATATGTAAAGATTTAACTGAGATTTCCATATAAAAATATGCGAAAGTACTAGATTATGAATTAAGTAGTTGCACCAATGGAACCGTCAACAAGCTAAAATTACTAGTTGCGTTATAAAATCACTGGCTGTCATGATATTGAAAGCTCGTTCAAGAGTGGTCCGAATGGCGTCTGAGAGAGCGAGAGAACAAGAGCCATTGTTCACAAAAGGTCACGTCAATATGCCCCGCTTGCTGGCTCGTGGGGCTCTAACCACGAGGTCAGCGATGACCGACCCCGACGATTTTTGTCAGTCTTTATATATGCTAAAGAAATCTACCTATTACGTTTTTATTATTAGAAACTAGATGACTTTTACTTAAAAAGTACAGTTACTGCCTTTAATGTATTTTATTGAATGCATAGGTCATATTTAATTATAAACAATACAATTCTACGTATGTTTATTTTGAAGAATTATCTCTTACCTTGAGGGCGCAAAAAATGCACGATGGCCCCAAACAAGCATGGCCGGTGAGCTCGCGAAAACTGCGTCGAAATATGTCCAGATGCCACAACACCTGCAACAATAACAATATCTCTCTTAAAACATGATAAAACATAAAGATAAAACCTAGTAAAGTTGAAATTAGCAGCGAAGGGCACACGCAGCAGCAGGTGTATGTTTCGCACTTTTTTCTCTACATTTAGTTTTAATTTGCACCAGCTCAATAATGAGATGATCTGTGTGCACATGTCGATTGTGACCATACTCCGAATTGGCAAAAACTCTTTGCATATTCATGTACGTTATATTTATGGATGTAATAATTTTTGTATGTTTAGATGTCTACCATATATTGAGGGTTCTTTAAATGGAAAAGAATAATTTGTACGTCAAAAATATCAATAGTTTTATTGACATCGTTAAGGACTAAGTTATAACGTCGTACACGTGTCATCGCCTTCATCGATTCCATCCGTCAGTTGTGGCTTTACATGCAGCACCTGTTGTCTTTACAAAAAAAAGCTCCCTTAATTTAAGCGACATTCTAAACTATAGGGATTATAAATTAGCACAAGTGATATAAATTTGAAATATAATAATCTAAATGATTTTAGTATATTGAAAAGTAGAAAAAGCTACTATCGATATAATGTAATAGGCAATAACCGCCAACACATTTCCGGCTTAGAACCACCCACGTGTTTTGTTAAAGACATAAAATTAATTTAAACTGAAGCAAACATGTAATAAAGAAAGTAGTGTACGACGAACATTTTACCATACTTATTTTATTCATAATTTACAGTTGATGCTTACCGCAATATTAAATCTTAATGAGCATCTATTATAGTTAGTAAAAGGTTACACTAAGGGGTTTTAATAGAGCCTGTGTCATTGATATTAAATATTTTATGCGGCCTACTATCACGTTTATATTCGATTAAAATTAAAATATGTTTCTGCAAAGAGAAAGAATCACCTGGATTTTAAAGTAAATTACCAATAGTAAACTAACCCAAAATCTGCATATTAAAATTGGACATATGCATTGGTTAATTTAGGTGTAAGTAGCGATTTTATTTTTGAAGAGGCAGGTGCGTTTTAACCAGTTTGTCTGGATACACCCATGCAGATGTTTTGGCAACTCGAGCGTTTTTCATTTGCATCAAGATGTGTTTTATGTGGAGTTGATATTGGGAAATATATATTGGAAAGATTTGATTATAAAATAATATATTTTCTATTTTTATACCAGTTTTGAGAAGATACACCTTTTATTGTAATCAAAAGAAACAGGAAAGACTTGTATGCAATTTGATTGTGAAGGGAGACATTTCCTTTTTTATAGTGCATATAAAAAATATTATAAGATTATCAAGAAAGCATCTAATGGTACAGGAAAGGCAGATGCTCTTCGAGGCGAGGTCGGCGCGTGCGCAGTTCTAATCACACGTTGATTAGTGACATTTTCCGCAAGTCTACATCGTAGATAGCGGCACAATAATGATGATACCTTCAAGTCACGTAACATGGAAGCTAATAAGATAAATAAACTTACAATTTTAAAGACAAGTTGACATGATAAAAAAGTAAATACGAAGCTTACTATGCAATAAATATAACTTAATAATAATCTATTTCTATAATATTTAAATTATTAATAATAATACAAGTTATTCGTGAAATACTATGATATAAAAGGCAAAATTCGGAGAAGCCCACCATGAGCAGTATTTAAACAAAAACAAGTTTAACCAGAACAATCATTGACTTTGTGATATTTGCATTTTCTTTATCCTATTAGACAAACAACTTGTTTCTACGAAAGGAAAAAAAAACATTAAATATAAAGAGGTCACCCTTGCTATTAGTAAACAAATAAAGTTCCTAAAGTATCGCTCGTGACAAACAGATAAAATTTCCCGCTAATGGAGTCTCCGGAGACACGTCGCCAGATAATGTTACAACGGACTTAGGGTAGAGCTTTTAGGATATATTTGCATTGATAAGATTACAATATTTAAAATGTAACAGGTGAATATTTTTACGTTTTCATATATTTTTTAAAATATTTTATTAGTTCTTTTGGAATTCAAATGGTATGTTTTTAAAACCGCTAATTTAGAACTAATAGATGCACGCTCAATCGAAACTCAGACCTTCCCATTCAAGAGGTTCCATATCTTCTAACACAAACAACCATACAATAATAACAATTAGTTATTTATTATTGAAGAACTGTCAGATAATATTTATTCGGTTGTTACCCTCGCACGTGCGTCCACTAGTGCCTCCTAACGAGACATCGATGTCGAAACATAACGGGCCGATAGTCGTCGCTACCTCGTCATAGTTCGTTATACTCATAAGCAATAACCAAAGAGATTTAAAAAACAAATGATTGTTATTACAAAAGAAATCATTTACAATCATTATTAAATGTAAAAACTGTATAAATAACCTGTTAACTATTTCACACGAGTTTTTGCATCCATATATATAGGGGGCGGTCAGTTGAACCTATAGAATTAATAATGAAGTTGACTTAATGAAAAAACCTCCGATTTGCCGCTCAATGGTCTTCATGGGAAGCGAGCACAGAAACGATTTATTGTTTCGTTTTAAAAACAATATTAATATCGTTTCTTACATACTTTTATGCAGTACAATTTGTCAGTTGAAAATAACATATAGATATGAATAATATAATTTTAGTCTTCGATAAAAATTTTATTGTAGAGTAAAGAACGGAAGTAAATTTGAATTCAAATGCGGTCGGTGCATTTCCTAACGGAAATAAAGTCCGATCCTCCAACTTTAATAGCTGTTTCACTAACTGCATTAAACATGCTTTTGTTTTATAAAGTTGAATGCTTGTGGTCTTTACAACCCTTTTGTCTTAAATTGTTTACCTAATCTATTTTTAAAAGTACCATGACCGATAAGAGGTTAAAAAGATTGGATGTGTATTCACTTCATCCTGCACATCCCGTTACTTCAGATTACTGATAATGCGTAAAATATTAAAGCTGTTATAGAAGACCGCATTTATTCTAATATAAAGAGTAAAATCTGTGTAGCAGGCCATTGTGACGGTTGATGAAATGAACATGCACTATCTAGATTGGGAAAGAACTTTCCTTTCCTCTAATGTTAATCTCGGAAGGCGACTAGACTTACCTTTATGAAACATGGTAGGTATATATAAAACAAAATAATTAATAAATATCATAATATGTATGTTAATAAATATTTATTTCAATCGAGAATCAAACCGGGGACCCTTGCTTAACAGATTGGTGCACAGAGCCCGTCGAAAAGTGTAATAAATAAACACATATTTATCAATGAAGCATGAGACATCCGTTTCCACGGTACAACTTCCAATTAAATTATAGTTTAATAGTAAATTAAATAGTATATTGATTACAGTAGAGCGTAATAGATAGTATTGGTTCAGTTATTCTCAGTAGATGGTAATTACTGGACCATTGAGATGAATTACCGCGATTTGATCATCCTACCGTTGCCTTCACTGACGATAAAATTTTATTTGCTAATTGTAAATTAATTAAAATAAAACACCTCTTTTACATTACTCGCAAACAGTTTTTTTGTTTGTATTGGCTTTGTCTATCATTTGAGCCCGGCCGCGACTATGATTGCTTTCGAAACATTGTATTCAAATAATTTGAATATATTGAATTGAACTACTTATAACTACTTAGAACTATTAATAATTTTTGGATTAAGGAATTTCGTTGCTTATGGAAAGGTTGGTTTTGAGTCCAATACTCTCTCTGGTAAAATTAAATTTCTTAGTGAAACTGGTTACAGCTGGAATAAAGTTTTCGTTGTTTTGTAGGGTATTTCTCAGTATGTTAACGTAATTATTGACTACGAGTCTAAAGACTGCTAATTTAGTACAGTCTGACCCGTCGACAATTACTTTTGGCTTAACTTAAAATAATTCTAGTGCCGGAGTGAAATGTACGTGCATGTAATTAGTGCCTAAGTCTAATCTTTAAAAACTTCATGATTATTTTATTTTATGTTTACTTGGTTTATAATTAGCAGAGCAGCGCTTAGTTTTATGACGTCACAGAGATCTTCAGAATGGTCAAATCAATACAGCAAAGTACTACAAATTTAAATATAGGTAAATGTACAACTACCTACTTAAAAATTAAATGAACTTTTGACTAATAAATAAATGTACCAGCCATTAGAACATCCCTTGCGTCCCTCGACAACCAAAATGGGGAGAGCGTCCATCCGTGCAATTGCCACTACCTGTCCCTTTGAATGCATCAGAATCGTTAACCAGTTATTTCAACCTGTTTATTTAAATTTATTTTTCTTATTGAAGTATACACTGTTTGGAATATAATTCCAAATTTAATGTTAATATAGTCTTAAAGTGTGTTGGAAACTTACATTTATTATTAAATAATGGGAATGAGGTACTATATTGCGTGTATTTTAATCTCTGTTTATAAGTACTCATTTATGATTTAAAAAAATGCCTCTAAATATACGGTCGTCTAACTTTAATATTATTGAAAAAATAATTTGCAAAGTTTGGGGGCCACTGGTCTGCGAGTAAAATAAAATCCCACTATAATTACGTAGCACGAGTAAGAAGAACGGTCAGACTGTAGTGACGCTCGTCCCGCTCTAACACACATGAAGCCTTAATTTGAATATTGCTTTCTCCTTCTTGGGACGCGCGTTGAAGTCTTTTGCCTCTTGTTTTGATTTACTTAGTAAACGCGAAACTTTCAGAATAAAATCTAGAATATAGCTTTTTTTAAATATAACATTTTGGGGACATTCATATTATTATTATATTTCTTAAGACGTTTTATATCTATTTCATGCAAGAAATTTTCGGTTATCTAATTTCAGTAAGTGCGATTATCTATAATATTATAAGTAATATTCGCTTTATCGTTCTCAATAACTCGTAGTAGTATAATTTAAATAAATATGTATTTATCTAAATATTTTTTGTTTCCTATAACCGTAGCCGTTCCATTTGAATCTGAAGACAGGAGCGAGGCAAAAGAGAAGAGTGAGAGGTGGGATCAAGATCACGACACGAACGCCTGAGCCGGCTCAAATTACCCTGGAGCCTTAAATTCTATTTTAGGATAACTCGTTTACCTGTAAAATCACTTTGAAACTCGTACGAATTATAATAATCCCTCGATTAAATCACCATAAAGACAACTGTAAAGTAAGCTCATTCATAATCGGTTTTTATATTAAAATATTGTATTAGTGATAATTTATAAGTTAAATGAAACTACAGCCTATATAATACATATACGTACATTCCACAGACGCCTATTAAAATAACATTATCAAAAAGAAAGTTCATAAATAACATTAGGGCTCACCTTAGCGCTGTGATACAATGCACTGTTCCGTGTAGATTTTGCTTTCGTCATTGTAAATCCAATAAAATTAAACAAACAAACACATCACAACAGTTCTATCATAATTTTAAAGTCACTAGGAATCAATTGAAACGAAAACATCGAAAATTCGCGTAGTGATAGCGCGCCGCCGTGTTTACAATGTGACCACTTACGTGGGAGTGTAGCGTAGCGGATAAACACTACGAAACCGAGCGCGCTGTGCGAGCGCATCGATGCGGCAGCGCCACATAATAAACCGGTGAAAATTGAAACTAAACTTGTTTTAGAGCGCCAACAGCAATGGAGGCTTTTGTTGGCAGCCATTTTGTTTTAAACTTTATGAAATGGCGCGTTGAAGGCGTTGGCGGTAACACAAGAATCAGTGTTATCCCGTTATCTCGAAGCCTTAATTATGAGCTTTAATTGTCAAGTTACTTTTAATATATAATAGTATCTTATAACTTAGTACATTGTTCCTTAGATAAGATGAATGAACCAAAACATAATCGTAGTGCTCTTTTTATTATTTGCCTAACATAGGCTGACAAAACAGACGTATTTCTAAGGGCGCACATTTCGTCTACCTGCCTTCCGCCAGGCAGGTGGAAAAAATTAACAAAAAGTTTTTTTTGTTCAAAATAAAGAAGATTTTGTTAATAGAAAGTATTGAATTGAATCCATAGCAAATCCTTACTACGGTCTTACATATATTATTATCAGTTTATCTTTTTTAAGTTATTATTTAACATCCAAAAACTTAATAAATACGTACTCCTCAACCAATACGAAGTCCTTTAATATCATATCTAAGTTTACTGTTAGCTACCGCCTACCGGGCACCCTGTAATTGTTATCTAAGCTATTGTGAAGTAATTCTGGGACGTTTATGTCAAATACATAAATATATTTCACTTCTCTCGTATTTCAAATGATATTATGTAAAGTGTAGGTGTTCATTTGTTTTTTTATCATTAATCATTCTTGACAGATGATACATGTATGTAACAAAAATATATATTCCGTTTTCAGTAATATCAGGTACGTATTTTTATGTGCAATATTATATGTTTAGAATTAAAATAAAGCAGCATTGTTACTATACTATAGTTGTAAATAAAAGCAATTCAAGATCGTAACAAAGGTTTCTTGTTCCCTTTGTCTCGGTGCGCACGTGCGCAGACGCAGCGAGCTATAGCGCGGCACCACGCTGCCACGGTCCTGTGTATCTATAATAGTACATAAAGTTTGTCTAGTCTAGACACAAGAATTATTATTTAGGGTCGAGGTTATTATAGCAGTATATACAACACAATAGTAACTATCTATTTTTAACCATGAAAAGAGTAAATCAAGATTTTCATTTAAAAAATTATATTAATATAAAGAAAAATAAACGCGTTGCTATATACGCTATATATATTTAAATTTAACAGAATAGTGTTCATGTAATAAAGTCGTCGATAAAATAAGAGTAAAATTGAAGAATGAATTTCATCGACATCTCTCACCTCAAAGTGGGCAGCAATATTGTAATCCGTCCGCGACCGACACCACAATTACTCAGGAATGAAAATAAGTAATAGAACCCATTACTACGATACTGGTATCAAAAACAACAGTTGTGCCTATCAATATCAAAATTTACAAACAATTTTGAACTTTATTACCAAGCATTAAGAGTGTAATTTATTTTTTTAACACAATAAAGTGTTTATCCAGGTGTACGAAGTGAACTTCAATCCTTTTTGGTACTTCAAGCTTTATTTTTTCTTTTTGCTTTTGACTTCTGGAAATGATTTATAACGGACATTCTTTTGGCTGATTATATTTAACGCTATAAATTAACCTCGCAATACTTAAACTTTTCTTGTTTTTTTTATTTTAACAACATAACTCGCGTCTCTCATACATCAGATGATGTTACAGTCAATTTGTTATTTACGAGCTAATAACATTTGGTCAGTATTTTTGATTGTAATTACAAGAACATGTTGACAGGCATTGCTTGAATAACGAGGGAGCCGACGAGATATGTAATTAAAGAAATGTGTTAATAACATGTTACACCATGTTATATTATAACAACTTTTTGTTTTTCAATACTTTTTTATACGGGAATATAACTATTTAAAAAAAAATTAATATATACAAAGAGACAATTATAAATCAGAGTTAACTTTTTTCTTTCTTTTTTTGCACTTTTTTATGTAGGTAAAAAAAACAACTTAATAATATCAAAGTAATACAGATAATATTCATATAAGAATAATAATCCTTCGTAAAAATCTTGCAAATTCTAAATTATTAAATAATAATACTAGAGTAATTAATTACGAATGTCGTAGTAAAGGCTACACGTAGGGATCTACATGCAAAAACTCTATGACTTACATTTGCTCAATATATAGATATACGGTTTTACGCAATTAAGATTAAGCATGTAACCTGACCTTTATTTATAATGGAATCAAATCAAGTCGAAATTGTAATCAATCTAGTTACAAAATAAAGTGACGATTAATCAAAACAAAAGTTTGGAAATAAAAATCATAATTTATTTCTATAATGGATTCTGAACTTGTAACACACTACAACTATTCGGTTACTGCTTCCTATAACACAAATCACAATGGTTCATTTCACGCTTCCCTTTCAACCCTTCGAAGCAACAAAAAATACCTATTAATTTTTTATTTTCTGGGCTTTGGTCTACAGAAAAAAAAGAGGACAAAAACTAATTTCAGAGGATAACGATCGTTTTATATCAAACTGGATTATTAAAATACATTATGATTGGTTTAATATGTTCTTTAAATATTGTTTAAACATTATTTTCAAAATCTCTAAGCTCAATTTGTTTTGTAAATATTATCACAAACATTTTAAGCAAAGAATCAAAAACTGAAAAATAGGTTGGTTGTAAGAAACACTCTTGAATAAAGACAATAACTAAAAATAAATTTCAGGATACAATTCTAAATAGTTATGATTTGATACTTTCATAATATTTATAACAGCTCCGCCTCAACCTCAAAAAGAAAAGAACAAAAAACTCACAACCAGTTCTAAATTCTAATATAATCATTGGACTTTTTTATACCAAAGCCTTTGAAACGTTAATAACTTAAACTGAAAGTTAAACCTTCTTCCCGTTTGAATAAAGCATAAAATTGCTAAGAACTTTGAAGCGACGTACGTGTGTCGTATATGTAAATCGTAAGATGATTGTTTGGATTGTAGTAAGATGTAGTAAAATCAGTAACCAGTTTGAAAAGCAAGGAAGTGCTGGCTTCTGGGTAAAAACATTGAACCGTTAGCCAGCACCAACACCCAACTATAGCACTAATTAAATTACAAAAGATACGTATAACACTTATATAAAAAATATAAACCTTTAAATCTAATTTATAAATATTTTATATGTATGCATGCATTCATATAAAATCAAACCCGTATCGCGCAAGTTTAGCGCCTTAAAAATTATAACACGCAATATACTTGCTAAGTATTTTACAACAGGCGCTATAATTTGTATACGAATATAAACTCTGAACTATAGATACTTAAGTATTAATACAATATCTAATAATTTCCTTATAACGCAGATCACAACAACGTGTTCTAGTGAATATCTTAATAGAGACTTTAGTAAAAAAAGTGAAGTGTATGCGGGCGTGTTATGGCGACATCGAATGTTTTATTCCCACGTTGTATTTCACAAAAACCGCAAACATTAGTTTCTAGAAGTGACGCGAGTATGTCAACATTACTAAAATTTTAGTTTAAACATGAACGTCACTCTTTTGTTTTAAAATTTAATATTTTCAGAGGGAGAGGGAATTTAAAAAACAATTCGAATGAATAATACTTTTTTACTAAAGATCCCTTTTTACTAAATGCATCTATTAATTGAGCGAACCAAGGAATATAGCTATAAGTATTATATAATGACAATTCCATACTTTTTTTGTTCATAGTGAAGCAACACAAGGGAAAACATGATTACATATAAAACAAAATATCATTATCTTCTAAACATTAAATAAAATAAAAAATAATGTGACAAACTGACTCATACTATAAATGTTTTGTAACAAATGTAAGTAATTTCCTCCATTGTGAAGTGTGAGAATTATTATTATTAAAAGAGGACGAGAAATGTTTCTGTAAACTGTGAACCAAATTTTACAACTACGAGTAGAGTTTGCGAGTGATTTTTATAACATTTTATTATTATAATATGATACAATGAAAAAAGAAAAAAGCCAAAACAATCACGAATATATATAATATATTTTTTATTATCAAACATATCAAGTTACGCAGCTTGTATAAACAATTAAAGACTTAATTATTTTTTCGAATGTAAAAGAAAGAAAGTATCACGCTGCTGGAGGCCTCTCACTACAATCTCGACGGTCGTAAGAGTATTCTAAATCTATAAAGCAAAAGTTATTGTCTTTTCGTTATTATCAAATTGATTTTAATCTATCTACATTGTATCGTTACATTATTATAGGGATAGGCAGAAACACATACTCGTTTTGGTATTTTCATATATGATTTTACTTTATACTATTTTTACTACTATTTATTGTCATTACGTTAATCTGACGATTACTTTGAAACGTTGAAATTATCGTGATGATACACCTCGTACAATGTTTTATTTGTTTAATTTTTGGAAATTGGTTAAGAAAATGTGAGGAAAAGAAGTTATGTTAATTCTTTATATAACATAGACATAATTAATTGTTTAAATAACAAATTTTATCAGTTCAAAATTTTGGATACAATTGTAATTTAAATTGGTTAAGAAAATTTCCATTCATGCAGCGCAAAATCTACTAAATATTCAAATTTTATTAAAACCAACATAATTTAAAATGACAGTAACGGGTTCAGTTCCATATAGCATACCAAGTTTTCACCAAATTGTGAGACCGGTTTCACTTGGCTTTGCATTCTAATATTATACCAACAAAATAAAAATATATCACGGCAATAAAATACAATAATACGCTGTGACGTCTATATTTTGTTGATTAACCTTTCTAAGAGGTTTATTACAATAAAATTCTCAATCCATTATTATTTTTTGACCCAAAAGCTAATACTTACAAAAACGAACCTGATTGCAATTTGATTTGAATTGCATAGCATTTATTTTGATTTTAATATTGAGATGCGAGTGTATTTTGTTGTGTGTGTGTGTTTTCTTATAACATAGGGGCATAGTTTGAGGTCAGAACGTATGTATTATAATGTACGTATTAATTATAACGCCGATAGTACAGAGCAGACAGAAATTAAACATTTACAATGAATTTCGCGCTAAAAATAGGCATCATTACATGAGAAAAACACGACAAAATTTAATAAATATAAAAACTATTCAAACACAATTCTATTATGAAGAAAACCAAATAAAGCGTTTAACTGTACTTGTAAGCTATTAACCTATGGGCAATTAGACGACTTAAGATTTAGTTGAAGCGGTTTCTTTTTGTAAATGTATGGCATTCCCACACAGGTTCTAGCGAGGAAATCGATTAAGCTACTCTGCAATTAACCGATTGCAAAAGGCCAAAACTAAATTTTAGACTATGTCTATATTATTTTATCGGTTTCTTTGGCGTACTGTTAAACGCTCCAATCTGTTAAATAAAATAAGTTATATGTTTGTGTTCGCCAGAACATGCGTTTACAGAGAAACCTATCGATAAAGTAACATTACTACACAATATTATTAATTTAATATAGTAATATATACCTATAGTATGTAATAATCATAATCGAACGCACTATGCAAAATTATAATACCGCAACGAACAGATCAAGTAATTTAATGAACATTAACTGAATAAAAATGTTACCAGAGTATTTAAAGTCATTAAGCATTAAATGACCGCTAACGTGAAATTTGAAAGTAGAATTAATATGCTTAATTTGAATTCTTCTTATACAATATATAAACGTACATGTACAATACCCTGACTCTAAACTAAAATAATCCGTATTGGGAGTATCAGAGTATTAGCAAGGACAAAAATTAAATTCGAAAATTAACGCTAACTTCGGTTTCCGAAAATAAACCGGGAAACGTACTTGATCTGTAGTAATTATAGTTTTTTAAGTCGTATTATAAGCGCACTAAGCGAAGATAATGACATAATTGCAATATTTTTATTTTTATTTTTTAATAAAAATTTTAAAAAAAAATTTGAAGTTTATTAGAAAATGCCAGAGTGACAATATGAACTTACTGTTAGATTTGAAAAAATAAAAAATTAATGAAAACCTTTTATAAAAAATTTAAATAATTGCAGATTCTTTTAAAGAAAGCTATGCCAATAATATGATTGTTTGTTAAAACAATAATCCTCTTTAAATACAGACAATGTCAATAATACCGTTTACGTAATATCTATGTAAAATACAACATCAAGTTCTGTGAACCGTGAACAAACGTAAGACGTGTGATTTCTCACGGCGATCTTAGATCGAATGACGCGACATCGTCGTCGTGGGACAATTAATGTTTTTAACTAGAGAAATTAACTTTTAAACATCTAAAAATCAAATTATAAAAGTGATTGAGTCCATTTATTATCTTCTTAAATACAAACACATTATCCATTTTCACAACAGCATTGCTAACAACAAAAATTACAAACCTATTATACCATTTTAATACGTAATTTAGAAAATAGAACAAAAAACTACAGAAAAACAAACTCCTAGTATCCTTAATAATGTAATTAATTTGAATATCTGATTAATAAATACTGCGCATGAGTTTATACATAATAGTAATTAGATCATTACCCTGGTCAGTCCCGTGTGCTCGGGGCCATTGCGGGCGTCTCCGGTCATGCATGGCTACATATTCCCACAAGTCTTGAGGCAGTAACTCCTTAGACTAAACACCTGTAGATTACAAAGATTATACCCCACGGCCTGGCCCTGAATTTTCCATGCAAATATACAAAATTTAAAATTACGTAGCACTTTTAAACGAATTGCATGAAAAGTCTCTTTTTGCATAATTATTAATTAATTATTATTGAGGGATAAAGAAAACATACTATTAATATAAACTATGCTATTATCATCTCGAATATTAATTGAGCCAGGTGTAGTGATTAAAAACTACATTATCGTGATGTCCATGTAGTTTAACTAAAAATTAGCTTGTCCTTGAAGACGGTTAACGTTCCGTGAAATGTGTCGCCCTCGGAACCTTAACGTTTCACAAAGAGTTACTGTCCGAACAATGGTTTACAGTATTTTTTGTGTGCTTTAAATAAAATCCTTACAATGATGCGTCAGAAGGGGTGAGTCACCGTTTTAAAAGGAGCAAAGTTTGGGGTCGCGGGTCACGGATCAGCGAAGACAATAGCTGCTAACACGAGAGCCGAAAGAACCTCTGAAACACTACCCACTCACTTACGTTCCGGCAAACCATGAATATAATTTACATCGACAATTAGGAATTCAAATTACTATAGTACATTGTGTTAATCGTTCATTTAATTAAATATTATTATTTAATTTATTCCGCCTTTATCATTAACATCGTTATTCTATTCATTTACAATTAGGGCTTTGTCTCTTTTTCTCACGTGTACTTCCAATCTCGGTATACAGAATTATACATATATTCAAACTTCTTATTTATAAAGCAATACGGATCAAATTAGCCATTTTAAATCTAAATTGTATAAAACATGAACACTTCCTGTATTAAGCAATTGTGTTATTAACAATTAAAGAAGTAGACTTTTTACTGCGTTTTGATAAAGTCTTTAAATTGTAGAAAGACGGTCGAAGCGTGCAGTCGCGAGCCAACCCCAAGTGTGTCCAATAGTCTATTGATGCGTGTAATATACCCATAATAGGGTCTGACCATGAGGTCACCAAACCGACTTACTTTTAAATACGTAACTAATATGAATACAACGAAATCTTCATCGTTGTTTATAATATAAAAAAATAGCAGATCTCAGTTCTTATAGCATGAAGATTGCTTTCGTCTGTCTTAAAATGCAAACTGTATGTTAGTGTTTAAAACCTAATTAATAAATAATATAATATTTATGCACCACTTTTACACATTAAAATCTAATGTTAATAATTAGTAAATACGATTTCAAAGTAATTTCAATTATTCCTATTAAAATGGAAAACAAAATATGTATATTTGAATATGATTAAACATTCGAAATAAAACAGAAGCGCTGACATTTTACATCTCTTAATTATACATTGTAACAAAACAAAAGATAACTTTAAAGGCCATTAGCACCAATTTTGCGATTTACTTAAGAAAAATAAATTAAGCAACTGTGTACAATTATTTAAAAACTTGACCAATTTTTACTGCATTAGGACCACCTTTAAGAGTATATTATATAAAAATTGTAGGAAGCGGTGTATTACGACAAAGACACAAATTTTATGATAACGTTCTTCCGGAACACACACGAGAGGGCGGGTGGTCACAGAGTACAATTATACATCATTACAAAGTAAACAAATAATCCAATTCTTTATTTAAGAAATTGTAACCAAAGCTTTACAAAGTCCATGGAGGTGTACGGATGTTATGAATCATCTAATTGAGATTATTTTCTCGGAATAAAATGTGAATAACCGTTTAAATGATCATTGATTTCTATAAACGTTAGGTGAAGTCAGAGAGCATCTCCTTTTAAATAATCTTCTTCTCATAAAAAAGTTAAATATCAGATTGTCTAATGTATCATTGCTGGAGGTTAATAATTAACAACAAACTAATAAACCTTATGACACAAATATCACATTGAATTTATCGCAGTTAACTTTCACCGAAGCTCTTTTTTTGAGATGATTTCTTGAGACAAGCGAATGAAACAATAAAATCGTAACCCATGACGGGTGCACCCACAAACATAAAGTGGTTATTAAAAATGCAATAAAATGACCCAGAACACAGCGGTGAGTCTCAGCGTGGGACCCATACAATTGCGGTTAGGAGTCAATACCACAGGGGGTTAGTGTAATAGAGAAAATTGAAAAGTAAAATATATTTTTGTGGAATAACGATTCAAACTACTGGTTATTTTATTACGTGATAATTTGTTGAATTAGGTGTCAGCTAAAATTATGTTTCTCAGAAGACGAATAAAAAAATAAACATTTTCGCATTGCTTTCATTTATTAACACTTTTCTGCGAAACTTTGTTTGTGTATTTTTCTATTTACTATAACCACGTTTAACATTTTATGTTTGAAAATATTATAAGTTCAAAATGTATGTTGATATTATTACCTATATATTATTACGATTGTCTTATTTATTACATATAATTGTGTTTGATAGCGGTATCCAAAATGATAGATAAGAAGATTACATGAAAGTATATGAGTATAATTTGTCTGTACGTAGAAAGGGTGATGACTCTACTAAGGTTCCCACGACAAGTTCCTTCCGGAGGCGCCGACCCATGACGCTACCGTCTTGAAGGCACCCACCTCTCGCCTCACATTGTATATCTACTGCTAAATATGGTGCCCTAGTATTACATCGATATACTTTACATATTTTGGCCATAACTCCTATGGGGCTCGCAAACTAACAGTTAATTGTTGTTGCTTTGTAAAAAATACAAACACACAAACATGAAACAAACTCTTTTTTTTATATATCATATTAATACTATAAATATATTATTAACTAGCTGTTGCCAGCGACTTTGTTCGCGTAGTAATGAAGATATAAAATACTATGAAATTTAAATTTTAACATGAAAAAGCAGTTATTGTGACAAAATGTGTAATAGTTAGACGTATGGTATCGCAGACTTTTTAGTAGATATTGATGTTCTCTATAAAACTGTTGTACATCACTTTGCTCTATTGTCAATAATTTCCGCAGCGTACGCAATATAATGATTTTTTTTGTATTTTTTTTTCACATTTTGAGTTACATTATTGAAATTTTCATCCGGGTTTTTGAAAATATTCCATAGCCTATCATCAGGAATAATGTAGGATTGTAATGGTAAAAGAATATTTCAAATCGGTCCAGTAGTTTCGGAGCCTACAATACAATCAAAGCCATACAAACAAACAATCAAATGTTTTCTCTTTATTATATTAGTATAGATACATGTTTGTTTCGAATGGGGATTCACAACATCGCAATTTTAATTAAGTATTGAAGATATAATGACAATTAAGTAGCTTTCATAATTATTTTCGGAGCGAGATTTAGAAAGAATGATAAATGGTTAACTTATTTTATCATTTGGATTCTAAGATCTTTGTTAAATTCAACTAACATGTAATTATTAAACACGCACTCGAAAAGTAATTTCAAATATAACAATAATAAACGTAAGTAGTTCGTAACATTTATAATCTTTTTTTTACATTATTTCAAATAGAATTCCAAGTAGCACAAGTTCATTACGGAAATACGTTGCATCTCGACACACGCAGGAATGTACAGCCCAAGAACAGGTGAATCAAACAAAAACTGTCACGACTCCTACTTGAAACGGTTCCCTCTTAATGTATTCTTTTACCAACTACACTAACGTGATCGTATGTTGTCATGAATTGGCATGAAACGTCGTTGCATCTCAAACGAGGAGAAATAATGGTAATATTACATACATAGAATTCCAGTACCAATACTGCAGCTACTATAACGATAGTTTCTAGACGGACCGAAAATTACCAAAAAGAGCCGAACTGAATGCCTAAGTCAGCGAAGTAACATACCGCAAATTTAATGCTAATGAACCCGCGGGATAAGCAAAATGTTTAATACAATAAGCTATATTAAAGAACGTTTAAAAAAACACTCAACTTTATAAATAATTCAAAAGCTGTACGAAGAAGTACTTAGTGATCAGTCGATTACAAAAATATCAATAAGTTTTGTGTTTTATACCCTTGTTTATTCTGTTTATGCATAGAACAGATGGTTTTAGCACCTTTACTCTACAGCTTGATTCAGTATTGTAATTGCATCGTTGACATTTAATTATAATTAATGATTAATACAATCGCAGGCACGTGCGCAATTTTCCCTTAATGCGTGATATATCGCTTTACATAGTCAGGTGATTCTACACCTTTTGCAATGTATCTGAATGTAACGCTGTTCTTGCAAGCTATTTTATCAGTAATTAGATTGTACTATGTGCTATAAAAATAAAAAGATTTATGTATCCTTTCAGGTTCTATAGGTTTTTTATTGAACACTAAAAATCTAAACTATTATTACTGTTTTAATGTCAATGGACACTGAACATTAAAAGAAGGAACGGACTGATGAGCTAGCAAAGAAATTAAGATAATTATCTCAGAAGGTTAGGTTATATTATGCCTCTGACAATGCCAACAAAATATTGAATATGTAACAATATATCACCATTTTTAAATAATAAAATCTAAATAATAAAGGCATATTCACAAGGCTACTAGTACTAGTCTGACGTGAAATGTATTAATCTTCAAGAGGAATGCGCAGACGCAGGCGTGAATTTAAACCAATCTAAGTAACGAGCTAACATTTATCACAACACTAAAATATTTTAAATTGCCCCCTGTGTTATGTAAGAAACACTGACTAACGTTGTAATGAGCCGTTTTTTTATTACTTCATATCAATAACACTGGCAGAGAAATGGGTTTTGGTTAAAAAGCTTTTTGTGTAGTTGAGAAGAAAATAGATGACGTTGTCTAAATTGAATATTTATAACTACGGGTAGTTACAAAATGGGAAGAGGTGTAACCACATTTCTAAGGCATAAAATTTGGTTAAACTCTGCCGCTTTGAAATAAGACTTTTGATGTTGATGTGTAGACATTAGCGCTTCCTTAGTACCACCGACAGACAATTAGTCCATAAACAATTTAAACGTCTTTAACTTTGCCAAATACAAATTAAATACAACCTTTTTTATTTTAAAATCTTGAATATACCTTACGAGTAAAGAGTTAGTTTAATTTAAAAATATTATTTATATTAAAAAGCAGACAACGTACTCATATGAAGTAAATTTTTATTCCAGACTTCACAACGATAATATTGAAGATGTTCGTGAGTTGACTACAAAAACACAATCTATATCTATAAACCTATGTAGCACTTTAAATAAAGCTTTATATAGTTTAATCTAAGCTTTAGTGCTTTGGACATAGAATATAAAATTGATGAATAGTTTTAACATTTTGTTAGTAGTGTGGTGTCAAGTGAAATGAGTTGAGCAAGCACACGTGCACCTGTCCAAAGAAATGTTTACGAACACTCTGCCACTATACCTAATACGTGTGTGTGCATAGACAAGTGTTTTTATTAAAATTAATGTGAATTACAAATTTAAATGCTCTTTATTTTATTTGCGTAACTATTTATTAAAAATAAAAACAAAAAACTATAATTTGATTGATAATTCGCGTTTTAAAAATATGTCGCAATCCGTATGCGGTGCTTACAAAACATTTAATGCATTTTTCTATAAGTGAAATCGTAGTAAAATAAAAAAAAAATCAAAGATACTTGAAGGCAAATAGTCGCTTCCATCTTCTTAGTATCAAGTAACGCCCAATGTAAATGCTCTATAAATGAGGTATAGTAGATAATTTAATTCATTTATAAATCTGATCAAATGCAAATAATATAAATTTAAAGAACATAAACACATTGCTAAAGTTTATTATGACAATTCAGAAATAAAAGAAAATATTTACAAAAGTGTCTGTCATTTTGGCCTAAATGAGGTCATACTGTACGACATAAACTTGTGGTGTATAATTGAAATGAGATTAAACACGACCAGTTTATTTAGAACAGTTTAAACATTGGTTCTTGTTAGATTTACTTCGTAACAGAATCCTATTATTAGATGCTATAATTCCTAAATACGCACGCGGCTATTTCGCACATGTTTATGGACTACACGAGAGATTGTTGCACGCCCGACAATATTTGGGTTTTCTAAACAATTACTAAAATACATTTTCTTGGATTTGCTGCAACATTTTACAACTCTGTTTTATCCGTATTTTCTATTATCGAAACTTTACATATTACATCTGTCTGAATTATTCGCGAATAAAATTTAGCTGATTTAAAAGATTTTGTGCGGTTTAGTACCACGGTTTAGTTTATTTATTTTACTATTGGATTTTTTTTTTAATTTAGTTTAAAAAACTATATATTCCAACTTCTACTCGTTAGCAGAACAACATTCCTGTTCTACTTCTTATTATAATAATCCTGGCATACATCTTAATTCTGTTTTCAGTCATATATCGTCACTTTAGATAATAGCATTACAATGTAAGCATGCATTTATAATATACCGTAACCGTCAACTCTTCAATATTCCTTCCTAATCAGTAAATTACTCAACTATTTTCGAGAACTATTGCCATTGTCAAAGTGTTACTTCACTTATGAATTTTTTTTAATGCAATGCAATTTTTCTATTTGAACGCGTCAGGATTTTATCTCCATAACTAATTTTAAACCATTTAACCGTCACATGTGATTTACACTTTCGTTACACTTTTACAAAACTGGCACACCAGCTTATGATAAAAATCCGGGATTATATTAGGATATTACGTTCCACTTTAACATTATGAAAGAATTCCAAAATTTTAAGTAGTCATAAATTATTACGTCGCCAGCTTAAGTGTCGGCAATTGAGTCCTGTTTTACTTCTTGACTCAAAAAGTGATTTTGTATACATTTTAACTATTAATAAAACGACCTTAGTTCACTTGACTTTGGTCAAAATTCAATTACCGGCCCCAAGACTCAATTATGCAAAAGCAGATTCTTTAATTTAAAAAACAGTATTTAAAAATATAAAAAATAATTTATGCACAGCCTTCGCTTCTTCACACTTTTATTGTAAACTGCATATGTATAAAACAAAACTAATTCCGATAACCAAAAAATTATAGTCAAGATGATAATCAAACAATCATAAATATTCCTTGCAAGAAGTGAAATATGTGTATAAATTTTGGATGCATAGAGGACAAATGTTGCAACGACACGTGCAACGGAAAGTGATAAGAGAATAGAATAGTAAACAAAAGCTCAGATAACATGTAACTTGATGTCACAAACACTTGTAACGAGAGACGCTATTCTATAGTCTATAAAATATGCATTGTTTGACTTAAACACTGCCGAATTATTCTAAAGTATTGATTTCTTTATTTACTAACACTTCCAGTTGACTACGTGTTTTCTTAAATCTTCGTAAGATTATTTGGAGCATTATTCGAGATTGAAAAGGAAATACATAAATGAGTTCAAATCAGAGCGCGGCGGTTTTATTCTTACGTACACGTATTTCAAGGCGTAAAAAAACGCTCGTGAAAACAATGCCACACATAATATTTATAATTGCTTTTTAGTAAATAACTAATTTAAAAGATTTTGTATGGTTTATTATCGTGTCTATTTTGATTAATTCAAAGCACTGCAACTATCGTGGTCCTGGTGAGACCTAAAAGACCGCCAGCCAATAATTAAAAAGGCAAATACCTATAGGAAGCCTCTGTTAAGGTTTAATTAAGTTCACAAATACTTTTCAGTAGGTAATTTACAATAACTAACCGATTCTTTGTTTTTGTTTATTATGAATTGAATTTTAATATTAAAAAATACAAAGAATAACAGACGTAATTAATTGTTAATCATGATTCTCGTTTATATAATTTCCGAGTGAAACAATTTCAACGCAGTAATTTTTAATTCAATTAGGTACATAGTGAGATTAATAGATATATCGCGTGTTTCCATTAATGACTTCACTGTTATCAAACGAATCCTTAAGTTATTAGATCTGATTTCCAATGCAAGTAGATTCTTAGTGAATAATTTTACCAAATTCAATTTTATTTTTAACATAATACAGACAAATGTAGAAATAAATATGCAAATAAAACCATATTACAACATACTTTTCTTAGAAGTTGTACATAAAACTGACAAATAGGACGTAATAAAAGTAGGAAAGAATTTGTTTTTTGCATACTATTAAAGTCATAATAAAACATGTTCTCAGGAATTCATACCTAGTTTCATACGTTGCACATTTCATTCAAAGAAAACACATTCTCAAGTCCAAATCATAAAACGTTTTTGAGACTCGTCTGGTATGTTAATGAGAATTTGATGCGGTACTCCGGCTATATCACATCATTATTGTTCCCGCCAGACACAAGGCTCTACACATTTCTTTTCTTTTTTGTTTTTACTTGAAATGTGTGCTTCTTTTTATATTAATAACAAACATCGATTTTATCAATCAAAATAAATGGTGTATTAAGTCGAATAACCAACATCCTACGTAGTTATAATAATAATAAATACTTTGTCTTAAGTTAAATACAGAAAAGCAAATATACTTGGAAAAGTTGACGATCTAAAAACAAAAAGTGATTTGTTCAAGACAAGCAATTGTCATGAGAATCACTATATTAGAAGTGGGTGATGCAAAATATAAAAGATGCAGATTTAATAGACAGCAGTAAATCATTCCACATACTAATTGAGAAGGAATCAGCAGAGTTAGTGAAGAACGAAGAGAATAATCTTGAAAGAGTTATGGAATTGCTTGCTTGGTAATTGTGTCTATGTAAATTGGATCAAATTTATAAACCGCTTATTATGTAGCGTAAAGAATGTTAATCATATTAACAGAAAGTTAAAATGGAATGTAACGTGACGATAAATGTCATTTCGTACTTGTTTATTAAAGTTTAAAAGATAATTTGAACGCTTTAAATTTTATTCTAATTTCGTCTGAACGGTTTTAGAATGTGTGTATCTTTTTAGCGATCTCTTTTATAATCATATAGTTGTTAAAGAATGATTGAAATTTTAATTACGGACTGTTTGAAGTAAATAATTAACGAGCGTTCACAGTATGTGTAATTTAAAATTCGTAGTCTGCTGTTTTTATTTTTTAATTCACAATTCAATTTTAATGAGCATTCGTGACGTAGGCAATTGAAAATTGCATAAACAATATTTAAAAATCGAACGTTTCAAATTATTTTAAATTATCTTTTGTTTTAAAATAAACATTTACACTTAAGTAGTTAATATTAGGTGCCACGCAATTCATTCATCATACTAAACAGAATTAAAAGTAGTCCCAATAAAATAATAGTATCTTAAATAACCCTTTTGAAATACATAATTAGATTTCAAGGAATCAAATTAAAATTACATTAGCCACCTTCGACCTCGTATAACAAATGAAGTGTTTATTTAAACATATGCAAAAGTAGATAGTGAATGCCAATAGGAAGAACTCGTTTCTGAGCATCTTCTTATTGGCAAAGAAGTCACGTCAACACTCGACCCCTATAGCTGTCACCTCACAAAAGCAATAATGATAGGATTACAGTAAAAACATCTTTATTTACAAAACCATATGTGCGTATTTAGCGTGTGAAATGTTATAAAGAACCGGTGTGAAACATTGAGCGCGGGCCGTTACTTTCAAATGACATCAAACCATATTGTCCATAGACTTGACCATTGCTATTAGCAGCATAAAAGTTCTAACAATCTGTGGGTGTTGCGTGAATAATTTTCTTATAATTAAGAATAAAATTTGTAAAGTAAAGAAAAATAATAATATTTCGTAATTAGAGCATGTTTAATTTAAGTTTATAATAGGTGTTAAATAATTTTTTCATCTCATGTCGACACTGAATTAGACAGCTCCCGGATTACTCGATGAAATTTGAATAATAGTAATACACGCACCAACAATCTTTACGGCTGCTAATACCCGCATTTATCTTGGGATTTATCTCTATGAAAACTTATGTCGACTTACGATGGGATTATTAAAAATTTTAAATCAGTCATTGGCCGTTGCCTACGCGGTCGAACATAAGCTTCACATAAATCAAGATAAAAACGCTTTTTATACAAAGTCAACATTAATGAAGTTTCTTAATATTTTAGCATAACCCACGCGTGATATAAGATAAATATAGTGAATAATTTTTGTCAACAGAGTACGAAAGTATTAGTAAAACGGATATCGCTAATACTTACTAATAACTCCCCACATTGTTATAACACGTTTAGGTTATAGCGCGCACAAATTCCATATTTATTCCTAAACAACATACGGCACAAAATATTTGAATCATACATACTTACACAAAATATGCATATTTAAAAATTGTGTATTTGCCAATTATAAATGTTAAAACGTTTGCAGCATCTTTGCAGTTTTAAAAACAGACATGTTTAGGGATGTCCTAATAATCTGTGTTATTTTATAATTCCAATAAAGAAACATGCATATATTTATTTAAAAAAAGATGCCAAATTTAAAATCGGAACTATGCAATGGCTTTAAAAACAAATTTTCCTTAATAATTTACGAATAGTCTGGCAGAATGCGAGCAATTAATGTTCGATATGTAAATGCTAAAAAGTATTACTAACCTGAACAGCGCTGTTTAGGAAGCAGTTATTTTGCCCTGGAGCATTCCATAAACCTTTAGTGGTATGAAATATGCCAGAATCCCTGGAATTGTCCCTCGAATGTTGCGGTCGAAGTTCTCCTTCCCTCATATAGGGCTCGTGGGTCGTGACCACCATTTTCTTTGTAGAATTTATGGCTTCATAACCATAAGTCTATTTTTATCATCTTGAAGATGGCTCTTAGTCATTTCTGGAAATAATACGAATATTTATTGACGATTTTTTTTTAAACATGTAACCTCACTCCGCTTAACGTTTTTTTTAAGTCCAAAAAATGTTACACTTGTAAATATCGATGAGTAGCCCCTATCCACTACCTGAAAAGACTAGTGTACTCCGTTCAGATTCACAGGGCTACTCCTATAATTACCCAGCGATACTAGACCGAGCTAACATTTAAGAACTAAAAGTAGGGAAGTTTAGGTTAAACACCTACAATCTACATCCATAGAGAATGATTTTTAAAGTAAACTTTCACGTAAACTATTATCTTTATTATTAAAACATATTTCGTTAAAAGAATATTTAAAATAAAATTATGTTAATTAATCATTTCTTAACGTTGTTTAATGTTAATTTTACAATAGTTAATATTTCCTTTCACTGTTTGTGTCACGTCCGTTGTAATAACATTTGTGTGACAACTCTGAAACAATGAATTGTTTTGTATAATAAGTTCTTTGGCATTAAGGAGTTAGCCGTTTCATAATCGAATTATAACATCATTATTATTCATACATTTTCTATATTTAAATAAACGCAACTATAATCAATACAGGCATGGGCGTAGCCAGGGTGGGGCAGGGTGGGACACTTGCCCCACCCTGGCTCTGACCTGTAAGGTACCTAATCAAATCTAAAAACCTAATCATCTGTTTTGGATAATTAGAATTATACATACAGATACAGGGTGCTATAGAGTGCGGGTGTAAACTTTTGGTATGAAAAAATTAACCGGGGTAAGACCGCGGATATTTGCTAGTTACATATTATTTTAGACTGCTGCCCCACCCTGAGCCCATGGCTGGCTACGCCCATGAATACAGGCCATATTAATATTTTTATAATCCTGTTTACTTAAAAATTAAAAGATTTTAGGTGGCGTTTTGCAGTTGTAATTTTAAGTTTCGGATGAAGATATCAACGTAATTGCCGACAAAATACTCTAAACAAATGACAGCAAAGCACCTAATAAAACCTATGGATGGTATAAAGCAATAAAAAATAATTAAAAAATATGTCAAATAAAATGTTTTAATTTAATATAATCGTGAATCATCATAGAAAATGCTTCAACATCAAACTAGGTGTAATAAAAAACTAATTTCAAGAAAAACACATAAAGTATACGGAAGATGTGATTCTAGCATGCGAAGGCGTTCTCAAAGGTAGGTAGGAATACCTAAGCAATAGCTAATGACTGTCATAGTTGCGGTATAATCACTGGTCATCAGCTTCCACATTCCTCATACGCAACGGGCCGAGCTCCCATTCCCTTGAGATGAGTGATGTTTACGTGGTAACGTGTGTTCCCTTGTATATTTTTATATTTATGACTCAAAGTGTTATAAGTCAAATTACACAGTTTAAATGATTATGCAATGAATTTGTTTTAATAATAGTTAATGTACCTACTTGCTCAATTAAATTCAGAAGTACAGAAATTCTTTTTTTTTATTTCCCCCATGTTTAAAATAATTTTGAAGGGGATTCACGAATCAATTATTTAATATTATACCGCAAATTCTGGGATTGTTTAATTTTATGGATAATAGCGCAATTATCACAGCGGTCCCAATGGACTGCTCTAGTACACATCTTGTTAGACGCAAAAAAACTCGAGAAAGATGCGAAACAACTCTGTTCTTTTTAAATATAGTTTACTTAATTAGTATGTACATAAATATTTCCGGAATCATTTAGTTTTCAGTAAAACAGTAATATGTTCTACATTTCCTGACGCACGTGATAAAAGCTTCCGATGGGTCGAGATTTGAGATCGATAATTTCACGAATATCGAGGTTAATCCTATACATTTAATTTGCGTAATATGAAACTTTGAACGCATTTGAATCTAATTTCAAAATAACTGAACGAGTAAACAAGATTTTTTCTGCTTTAATTTGATGCAAATTACATTTAGTTTTAGGAGCAACAATTGAAGCCATTCGATGTAGCTATAAAAATAATGGGCCTAAATTAAAATATAAATCTGAGCGGGTTAAAAACCTCATTCGGTGCTCTCGAGCGTAAGTCTATAATCAGACTTACACTGTAGTCAAAAATACAAGACTTGATATTGATTAAATGTATAGAGATAATTGGTATAAATCGATACATATTTTTATTCTTACGAAACTAATATAGTCATTACAGTTGGACTTAGGTGGTTTTAGTGATGAAATCAAATCTTTACTTATAAATAATGTATTTTACAAGATCTTTCGATAAAAATACCTTATAACTAACTGTTAAAGATAACATTTATTTGAATCCCGAAATTACACATTTAAAATGCAGTAAACATTTCGAAGAAATCTGTTTACGGATTTCAGCATGTTGCGTTTCATTTTGGTGCAACGTTCATTTTTGTTTATCCAAAGTTTTTTAAGATATTTAACAAACTAAAACAGGTTACTTACGATTGTGTAACTAATAATAAATTAACGAAAGAACTCTGCCTTGTGACATCCCAAGTAATAATCTGTAATGATGATAATCACCAAAACTGAGGGCTAACCACAAACATTCCTGTGAGATTAATCCTATTATTACATATTACATAGTACTTTGTTATACAGAGGAACAAACAACATGTATTTTTAGCCACCAAAGTTTTTTGTTTTTAAATGTAATTTAACAACCTCGTAGTTCTTACCACGCCAGTGAGAATTCTGAGTTCAATTCCCAGTCGAATAAATATTAATTTGTGATTTTAGTTTATAAATATTTATTAATAGCTGTATAATAAATATTATATTATTAGGAAATTGTGGATATTAATACAGAAAATCCTAGTTAAAGCTTAGATATGTAGTACCAATCACAACCTACCTAATTATAGTATACGCAGAAACGTTTGTTTTATCTTGATATGGAATTTAAAACTAATTACAATGTTGACTACTGCTATAGAAATACATGTATAAAATAATAGTTCATCATTGTAGCAACCTTTAAAAGCCAAAACACGATGACACTCATGATTTCTCTAATAGACATTTAAAAGCATAATGACATGTTTGTTGTTTGTAAGCTTATTGCCCAATTTAGTTCAATTTTATTTTGGTTTAATTTCGTTCAGTCATTCTGTCTTTAAAACGCTTTTACAATATTTTTTCTATAACAAAGTTTTGTCGATGTTAAAGCACTCTACCTATCTTGATGGCGTGTTAAAATATGTATATTGTATAATATAAAAAAAAACCATTTTGATAATTTTCTGAAACACTTCAAATGAGACCCATGGGTGAGTTTATCTAGCGCTTAAAATAGCAAAAAAAAAAAAAAAAAATTCAAGTGGTAGCATTTGTTTCGTTATAAAAAATTATAACTAATAAGTTAATGTCACAAACCATTAGTATTTTAACAAAAAACGTTAACTTTAAAAGCTAAACTTGAACCTTTAAATGGAGGTCATTGAAGCCCCCCTTCAATTACAGTTAACATAAAAGTTGTTATGTATATCATATTAATTTATTATTATTTTCCTTATCTTCAAAATAATCTATAACATTTATAATAGTATTTTTTTATAATTCTGAACACTGATAAAAACAAAGGAACAATAGTTTTATATTACACAAACGCAAAAGAAATGTGATATTATAATTTAAAACGTCACGTAGTGTTTGTGCGTAAATCTTATGGCTGCCTACTTCATACAAAAACTAGTCATAACTACATTTATAACTTCTCGTAAAACGGACACACATGTGCGCAAAACTCACACAGAGAAAGGTCTATCCACAAAGTAACGTGACACAAAAGGAGCAAAAGCGGAGGCTGCGCGTGCGCCGACCCGCCGTGATGGCACGAGTCAAACTCTACATATAAACACATACTACCTACCTGTTATAAAGCCGTAAATAACCTAATATATTGAATCTATATCATTACACGATAATACGAAACGTTTATTTTAATGATATTTATAAAAGGATCGTCTGCTATTCTCCTTTCACGAGTATTGAAACATAAACAAAGAGATATAAAGTTGATATACGTAGTATAAAGTCAATTAGGTATATCTACTTTATTAATTTCAGTGACCCTTGGAAGAGAGAACGGACCACCAACATAGTTTAAATTGTTAGACTATATCACTGCTTTCACCGTCTTATTTCTTACTAAGATATTAAACACAACCGTAGCTAAAAAGCATAAAGTTATCTTAAAGCCTAAATAAGAAGTACAGAAAGGCATTAAACATAAGCTAAGGACCATCAGTCACTGTCGCTTCTACAATGGGCCTGTCCAGTGTTACGAAATAACTTTGACCATTATTGAACATAAATCTTCATAAACCAAGGAATGAAGTTCAAGAAATCGTAAAAATAAAACTATATTGACGAATTTAAACGACTTTTTGCGGCTTACAAACACATTTATTTTTATTATTTTAATCGACGTTTCAAACGCTTTACAACCTCCGTCGTTGCGATGATCTCAAGCTATAAAAAATCGGATTAAATAACCAGAAATAAACGCAATAGTAAATCGCAAACTTTTTAAAATTATTCAAATCATGTTCGCGAATAACCTAAAACAGCTCTATATTAACGTTTACATTAATATACACAACAATGATATAATAACTGAGTTAATGTTTGTGTTACGGCAGTGAGCAATTGCGTTTATGTATGTACCTACATTGATATTGACCGGAGAATTTCAAACGTGATCGTTACTTGAAGTTTCAGCATGTACGTGCAAAATTGAGTGGACCTCGGTATCCGTTATACATTAAATGCTACCTATTGTAATTTGGAGCAATCAATAAAAATACCCGTTGCATTTGATCGGCGGGCGTCTGACGTGTAAGTGGTTGCTATAGAATCTATTGTCTGTAAATTTAGATGAGTAAGATAATTTAATCGTGATGTGAGGTTCGTATCTCGATGAAAGCGATCACGAATGTCACGATTACTCCGCTGGGGACAGTTGTCACACGATCCTCAACAGGATTGGAATTCGTATGAGTTGAAAATATTGGTAATTGCAATTTTACGTGACTCCGTTTAAAATGTTTAAGCTACTTTTATTTCTGACTTAGTTTTTGACATCTGCTGAAAGTGAAACGCACTTTATATAGATAACGGCTTTTTTGTATTCATTCAAGTAGTCTTCTTCAAACGAACGCCGCACATATGATTTAATATTAAGATAACTCGTACCCCTGACATCAACTAACTTTACCTAAGAAACTTTCATACTCGTGATTTTTGTTTTAAACTCTATTCAAGGCAAGTTACCAAGCATAACTATTCCAATGGCATCATTGGTCAAGTGCGACAACTCGTCTAATTACACAGCATTTCTTTTTGATGAGGGCACGTAACGTTTGGAAAATTATATGGTGTTGCCTGAGGCAAAACACCAATTATATCGTGTAACGGTGTCCCCATTGAGTGACCGGCCGGCGAATGCATGAGGAGTCAATCCGCAGCATTGATTTAGCTATCAATTAACTAGAAAATCACGTTTTAGTAAGTCCAAATCGTGCTCGTAAATGATGTGTAACTGTTTGAAATTGTGACAGTTAAGATTTGATTTTATTCATCACGTATTTATTATGATAATCCATCCTGTGCGCGCCAAAGTCTTGCAGAGGAATTCGAAGTTACTTTAGTAAGATGGAATAGCATGCAATAGCTATGACGTTCTTTTTTGAACACTGAATACGTAGAAGAGCGGATGACTGGAAATATGAAGAACTGATATTAGATTTTACCGTAAATCAATAATAATGGTAACATTGTTTGCTCTGATGAAAGCCTGCTGGTCGTTAGCATGATACCGATAAATGTACATATCTAACTATCTATTACAGAATGCCACTGTCTCTCTTGCCACGTGCCACATTCACCTGTTCTCGGTTCAAAATTACCTACATACACTGAACTGGTCATTATTTTTTACTTGTATATCGTACTTACTATAACATTACTCTAAAACCTGTATATTAAATGATACTCAACAAATATTATGCTACGCCAAGAATTTAAATGACTTTTTAATTTATATGAATTTATAGGACTTTAGTAATTGATACTATTTTTAATGCTTCCGTACTAAGGTAATGTTTACAGGATAGAGATTAGAGACTAGAATACAAAATAGATATGAAGACAGTCTCGAATCTAGGATGAAAAAAAAAAACAGAATTTTAAAGGGGCACCAAATGTATATGTTTGAAAAAAAAAAGAGAACATGTTTTAAACTCAAATGCTAGAAGGGAGGAACGCCTATATTAA